>BJBW01009306.1:590-15461 GCA_004320125.1 Scolopax mira
ATCCTCCCTCATCCTCCCACAGCTCCTCATCCTCTTTATCCTCCCTCATCCTCCCACAGCTCTTCATCCCCCTCATCCTCCCTTGTCCCCCTGCAGTTCCTCATCCTCCCGCAACTCTTCCTCCTTCTCTGGCTTCTTATCCTCCCCTCAGCTCCTCATTCCCTTTCTCCTCCCTCATCCTCCTGCAATTCCTCTTCCCTCCCACAGCTCCTCATCCCCTTCGTTTCATTCTCCTTCATCCCCCTGCAGCTCCTCATCCTCCCTCAACTCCTCATTCTCCTTCACCCCCCTCATCCTCCCGCAGCTTCTTTTCTCTCTGCAGCTCTCCTCACCCTCCACCAGTTCTTCATCCTGCCTCATCCTCCCTCATCTCTTCATCCTCCTCATCCTCCCTCAGCTCCTCATCCTCATGGGAAGGGTACAAGGAGAGGGACATGGGTACCTTTCCCCCTGCGCTGGGTGGGTGGCTTCTCCCCCAGGAGCACCCCCTTGCCCGCCTGCACCCACTTTTCCTGTTGCCTCACCACCCCCCCCCCAGCACCCCGCAGCTCCCCCAGGGAGCCCCCTCCCGCAGCCCTGGGAGCAGGGGTCCCCATGGGGCTGTTAATGTGGGTGGGGGTCTCTGCTCTCCAGGAAGGAGGTGGGCCTGGACCTCTTCTTCCCCAGCCAGATGCAGGAGAACCTGAAGGTGAGGGACACACAGGGCTGGGTGTGGGCACACACATGGTGGGGCTGGGTACACACGTGCAAGGTGTGTAAGTGTGCACAGACGTGGCTGTGGGTGCACATGTAGATTTACACCTGTGCATCTGCCCACACTTGTGCCCGTGTGAGGTTGCGTGTGCACGTGTGCACACATGCACATACAGGGGCGGCTGCGCCCTTCACTGTGCATGTGTGGCCTTGCACACACGTGTGCCTGCATGGCTGCCCTCCCTCGTGGAGCTTTGCACACTCGTGAAGGTGTGTCTGCTTCTGCATGTGCATTCACACGCAGGGATGTGTGTGCTCCTGTGTGTGTTGGGCGGGTTTGCACGTGTAGACACGTCTGCTCATGTGTGTGAAGGCGTGTGCCCGTGTCTGTGCTCATGGCTGCACGCAGGCACACCTGCTCACACGTGATGCATCTGTGTGCCCATGTGTGCACCTGCTGGTTTGCACACGCGTGTGCCTGCACGTCTGCCCCCATGGGTGGCCGTACAGGGGTGTGCACGCAGACCCACGCGCGTATCCCTACTTGCAGGTGAGGGCGTGCGTGCGTGTGTCTGTGGGTGCGTCCGTGTCCGTGTGTCCGTCCCGCTGTGGCTCTGCACCCCCTCCCCGTGTCCCCGCTGCGTGGCCGGCAGGTGGCCAGCGTGGCTAGCAGCCGCTGTGCCCGCAGCCCAAGCAGTTCCGGAAGATGATCCAGCAGACGTTCCAGCAGTACGCGCTGCTGCGGGAGGAGGAGTGTGTCCTCAAGTTCCTCCACACCCTCGCCACCTTCGCCAACATCGACCAGGAGAGCTACCGCTGCGAGCTCATCGTGAGCACCCGCCCTGGGGAGGGGGGGGAGGGGGGGGCGAGGTGGGGATGGGATTGGGGGCGAGGTGGGGATGGGATTGGGATGGGATGGGATGGGGTGAGGTGGGGATGGCATGGGGTGGGGTGGGATTGAAGATGGTATGCGGATGGGATGGAATGAGGTGGGATGTGATGAGATGGGAATGGTCTAGGAGTGGGGATGGAATGAGGTGGGATGGGATAGGAGTGGGGATGGAATGAGGTGGGATGGGATAGGAGATGGAGAATGAGGTGAGATGTGATGGGAATGGGATAGGGGCGGGGATGGAATGAGGTGGGATGGGATAGGAGATGGAGAATGAGGTGAGATGTGATGGGAATGGGATGGGGTGGGGATGGGTTGGGAATGGGATGGAATGGAAGGAGGTGGAATAGAGTGGGGATAGAGATGGAAAGGGGGATGTAATGGAATGAGGTGGGATAGGATGGAGATGAGGATGGAATGAGGTGGGACTAGATGGGATGGGGGTGGGGATAGGATGGTGATGGGATAGGATGAGGATGGGATGGGATGGAATGAGGCAGGATAGGGTGGGGATTGGATGAGATGAGATGGGTATGGAATGGGGTGGGATGGGGTAAGAATGAGGGTGGATGAGGCTGGGATGAGGATAGAACGGGGTGAGATGAGAAGGGATCACTCGATGGATTTCACGCATGGAAATCACTCACTTTGGCTCTCGGGGTACATTCCTCCACCCCTCAAATTTGCATCCTCCATCTGCTGCCCCCTCCCTTCCCCCCCCAGCAAGGGTGGAACATCACGGTGGACCTGGTCATCGGACCCAAGGGCATCCGGCAGATGACGAGCAAAGAAGCCAAGGTACGGGGGGTGTGGGGGGAAATGTTGGGGGCTGGATGGGGACTGAGGGGGGAGGGGGGGGGTGTCTGCTCTGAAATTAGTGACTAAAGTCATCGCCGAGGCTCTGCCTCTCTCCCCAGCCCACCTGCTTGGCCGAATTCAAGCACATCAAGTCCATCAAGTGCTCCAGCGTGGAGGAGGGACGGGCTGTGCTGCAGCTGGGGCTCAGCGGCACCCCCCAGGTGAGGAGATATTGGGAGAGGGTCCCCCCAGGTGCTGGGGGGGGTTGTGGGTGGGATGGGGGGGATGCTATGGGGTACCATCCCTATGGATGGCTCTGTTTCCACTGTGAGAGCTTCTGCTTCCAGGAGCTCCGGGGGTTCCAGGAGGACCTGGAGGAACCTCCAAACTGCCCTGGGGGTGTGTGTGTGTCCTGAAAGTTTTGGGGGCTGGGAACGTTGGCAGGGGTGTCCTGGGATGCTGGGAAAGACTATGATGGAGAAACTGGGATCTGCTGAAAGCAGGGAGGTGGTCACTGAGCTCTCCCGAGGCGGAGAAGTGTGGGGAAACCCCCCGATTCCAGCAACCCCCACCTCTAGCTCTGGGCTCACCCTGTCCCCACCATCTCCCCCAGTCCCTGGCCATCAAGACAGCTTCCCTGGCCGAGGCAGAGAACATGGCCGACCTCATTGATGGCTACTGCCGGCTGCAAGGGGACCTGGAAACCTCCCTCATTGTCTTCCCCAGGAGAGGTGAGCAGCCGGGGGGAGGGTACTGACCCCAGCAAGGTCCCCCCAACCCTGGAGCCCTTCTCCGCTCTCTCCGTGGCCACAGCATCACCCCGTGGCTTTGGAGAGTGTGTCCCCCCCTCCCTGCCCCCAGCTGAGACCCACCAAACTCGCTGCACGTGTGGGGTTGGCTGGGAGATGACCTGTCTGCTGTCCTCTCCGCAGAGCGGGAGAAGAGGATCGGCCTGCCCCAGATCCCGGCCCCGTGAGTAGCTCCTGGTCCCAGAGAGGGGCTGGGACACCCCCCCCCCAACCCCATCCTACACCCCCCCCAACCCCTCTCCCTGACCCCCACCTCCTCCCACCCCACAGGCACCTGGAGGAGAGGCAGTCCACGCTGTCCGACAGCATAAGCGTGGGTGAGTTTTTGGGGTTCTTCTCCCCATTTCTCACCAGTCCAGGGACAGGGGGAGGGAGGGGAAGGAAGGGGGGCTGTGGGACACTGGGACGTGGGGATTGGGGGGGTTGGTGGAGCTGGACACCCCCAAAGGGCGTCCTGGGGATCACGATGAAGCCGAGCATCCCAAGGGAGGGCCAGGCTGGCACCTTGCACACTCCTGATGGGCCACAGGGCTACTCGGGGTTGGGTGGCCAGAGACCCATGGGGCTGCTGGAAGAAACACCCCCCAAGTAGAGCTGCTTGAACCCCTGTCTGCAACCTCCTTCTTGCCCTAGACTCCGAGATTTATGCTGAAATCCCCGATGAGTCTTCAAGACCGAGGTCTGGAGGTAGGTGCCACCCCCACTTTGGGTCCGCTCTTGCCCACCTCCCAGCCTCCCCCACCTCCAAACAAGCTCTCCTGCCTTCTCCCGACCCACCCCCAACTCCCCACCCCAAGCTGGGAAAAGCCTTACTGCCCACCTTACCCCCCTTGGAGGGGCTGAAGGAGCTGGGATCACTCCAAATGCTATGGGGCAGGACCTGTGGGTCCTTGAGAAGGGGGTTGATGGAGCAGGTTGGTAACCAGAGATGTTCAGCATCTCCTGCTTAGCATGGGGGGTCTTTTCCCATGGGTGGGCAGGGGTAGGGGCAGCTTCCAACCCCCCCCAAGGCTGGCACTGCCACCTCTGTCCCCCTCCTCTTGTCCCTGAAGTCCAGCACTATGGCATCTCCCGGGAGGACATCACCTTGGGCAGGATCCTGGGAGAAGGCTTCTTCGGAGAGGTCTATGAGGGGATCTACACCACCCCAGTGAGCATCCCTGCCTTCTCCCTGCCCTTCCTGCCTCCTCCCTGGCCCGGGGTGGGGGGCAATGGGGCAAAGCAGCCCCCCACCCCTCCTTCTCCTTGCAGAAAGGGGAGAGGGTCAACGTGGCGGTGAAGACCTGCAAGAAGGACTGCAGCCCGGAGAACAAGGACAAGTTCCTGAGCGAGGCGGGTAGGTTGGGGGGGCCTGATGACTTTTGAGGGGGGGATAGATCTCCGAGTCCACCCCTGCGGTCTCACAGAGTCAGGGAGAGGACAGATAATGGCTGTCACTTGCTATTCCTCCTGCTCTGTCTGTGGTTTGGGCTCCTGGAGAGGGACCCCCCCCCATTTCAGGGTGTCTGACGTGGATGTGGTCTCCCTGCAGTGCTGATGAAGAAGCTGGACCACCCCCACATCGTGAAGCTCATTGGCATCGCTGAAGAGGAGCCCACCTGGATCATCATGGAGCTCTATCCCTATGGAGAGGTGAGTGGGGTCCCACCACCGGGGCCTGTCCCGTCCTCCTGCCACCCTTCCCGTCCCCTGCTCGGTCCCTGACCCCCCCGGCTTGTCCCTTTGCAGCTGGGGCAGTACCTGGAGCAGAACAAGCACTGCCTTGCCGTGCCCACCCTCATCCTCTACACGCTGCAGATCAGCAAAGCCCTGGCCTACCTGGAGGCCATCAACTGCGTGCACAGGTAGGGAAAAGGAGCTGGGGAGAATGGTGGGAGAGGCAGGGGACAGCAGGGACCACGGGGGGACAGGCAGGGGGGGAGCAGCAGTGGGCAGAGGCTGGCAGCACCCTTTGCTACAGGCACTTCTTGCAGCCTGGTGAGCTGGTGTGATCATCCCTCCTCCATCCCTCCTCCATCCCTCCTCCATCCCATCATCTCTCTCCTTGCAGGGATATTGCTGTGAGGAACATCCTGGTGGCCTCCCCAGAGTGCGTGAAGCTGGGGGACTTCGGGCTCTCCAGGTACATTGAGGATGAGGAGTACTATAAAGGTAAGGGCTGCGTGGTGGAGTTGGGGCTCTCTCCACCCCTGGGAGGGCAGAGACCGTGGTGAGACCTCGCTGCCCTGCCCTGAGGCTGCTCCATCCCTCCTGCACTGAGCACCATCTGTCTCTCCCTCCAGCCTCCGTCACCCGTCTCCCCATCAAGTGGATGTCACCCGAGTCCATCAACTTCCGGCGCTTCACGACGGCCAGCGACGTCTGGATGTTTGGTGCGTGGTGGGACGGGGACAGAGCGGGGTCCTGGGTGTCATCCACCTCCCATGGCATCATCTGGATGCGCAGGGACAAATCCTGCTCTGGGGCGGTGGGGTTATCCCAGCCTTGCCCTTGAGGAAAAGGCTCCCAGGGCAGAGCTTCCTCCGATTCAACCATCATTAGATGCTTCCTCCAGTAAAGTCAAGAGAGTTGGTGGGGTGCTGAGCCAAACTCTGGCCTCTCCAAATATCCATCCTCCTGCCTGTCCACCCATCCCCATGGACTCTGTCCGTCTGTCAGTCCCTAACACCTCTATGGGGGCCAGCAGTGACCGGGAGGTAGGCTCCTTGCAGCTCCTCGGGAGCTCTTTCCTCTGCTCGTTTTTCACCCAGAGACCAGAAAGGCCAAGCAGCCAAGTCACCTGGTGTCACACCACAAAGAGTAGCAATGTCACCAGGTCCCCAAAAACCTGAGCAAGAGGCTGGCCCCTCAGCTATAGCATCAGTTGAGGTTCCTCATGTTGCTCCCACAGCTGTGTGCATGTGGGAGATCCTGAGCTATGGCAAGCAGCCCTTCTTCTGGCTGGAGAACAAGGATGTGATCGGGGTGCTGGAGAGGGGGGACCGCCTGCCCAAGCCTGACCTCTGCCCACCTGTCCTCTACACCCTCATGACACGCTGCTGGGACTACGACCCCAGTGAAAGGCCCAAGTTCAAGGACTTGGTTTGCAGCTTGAGGTGAGCAGAGAGAGTGTGAGGGGGTCCATGGTTTGATGGAGGAGTGGGCAAGTTGGGTGAAGGAGAAAAATGAAGGTGGTGGTGGTGGTGCCTGGGCTGAAATGGAGATGCTTTGCTTCCTGAGGAGGGGTCTTGCAGGAGAGTCCCGATTCCACATCGCACTGGGACCAGCCATAGCGATGCTGGTGTGGTTGGCCATGACCAAGCAATGTCCTCCCAGTCCTTTCCCTTCACACTTCCCATCCCTCCTTGTTCCCTTGTGATTTCCATGGCCCATCCACCTCAAGCATCCCCACGCTCTGGGCTATGGGAGATGTGACAACGCTCCCTCCTGGGGCTGTCACCCTCCATCTCCCCCTGCAGTGACATTTACCTGATGGAGAAGGACCTGGCCAAGGAGCAGGAGAGGAACAACCGCCACCGGCCTCCCAAAATCAAGGAACCATCCTTCCAGGAGCCACCTCCGAAGGTGAGGAGAAGGCAGGTTCACAGCCCTACCTCAACCGGGTGGTGGGTGCTGCAGAAGTGGGTCCTCCCCAGTCTTGCACCCACCATGTGTTTCTCCCTCCTCTGCTCCCTGTAGCCCAGCAGACCCAGGTACAAGCCACCACCCCAGAACAACCTCCTGGCTCCCAAGCTGCAGTTCCAGGTAAGGCTGCACGGCTGGAGCATCCTGCAGGGACATGACCAAAGGGGTTGACACCACAAAACCTTGCCTGGAGCTCAAGTCCTTGGGGGCTTGTGGTTTTCGGGTCTCTGAGATGGCCCATACCACCACCAAGTGTCTCCAGCCACATTGCCAGCAGGACACCACACTTCTCGAGGTCTCAGCCCTGCCCACCCCATGTTTTGTCCATCCCTGGGAGCTGGTAGAGAGGTTTTTGCCCCAGGGAAGGACAATATTCACGCCTGGCTGAGGAGAGAGGAGGTTTGGTGTGACCTGGGCTGAGTTTGGCTGCCCGGTGGGAGAACAGGTCAACCCATTTCCAAGGAGCAGTGCCGGTCCCCGCAGCATCAGAGTGAAACCCCCAAGAGCAACGATTTTGGGTGGGAGGTCTCAACCCTGCGCTCTGGGCGAGGAAGAGCCGAGCAGGGGAGGAAGGTCCCCATCCTGCTGTGTGGATGGGCGTGAGGCTACTCTGGGTGCAAAGGCTGCTCTCCCTGGCGTTGTCTGCTCCGTCTGTCCGTCCGTCTGTTCGCACTAACACCCCCGTGGCCTTGTTTTGTGCCCTCGCCGCCCCGCTGCTTGCCCCCTCCCCTACCCCTGCTCACCCGCAGGTGCCTGAGGGTCTGTGTGCCAGCTCGCCCACCCTCACCAACCCCGTCGAGTACCAGTCTCCGGCCAACTCCCTGCACACCCCACCACTCAACCGCCACAACGTCTTCAAGCGCCACAGCATGAGGGTAAGAGGAGGATTTCTTTTTTCCCCCATCCCACGGCGCCCAGAGGACATCCCGGTCCCCCGTGGCCTCATCCCAGAAGAGGGCTCGGTGGGAGGGATGCTCTCGCTGCACCACGCTCCGCTCTGCGCTGCTTCCAGCTCAATGTTGCTCCCGACCCTGCTGTAGGAGGGTCAAACCCTGCCACCCCATGGATGCTGGTTGGAGAGATGGAGCCCATGAAGGGCTCCGAGGTGTCTCCAGCCCCCCGCTGTGCGTGTTTGCGCGCATATCCTGGTGAAGACAGGCTGGTGGACATCTCTAAAAATGGGTGGCTGCTGCTCTGCAGGGCTTTGGATCATGGAATCATAGAATCATCTGTGCTGGAAGGGATCTTCAGAGGTCATCTAGACCAACCCCCCTGCAATCACAGGGACACCCCCAACTAGATCAGGTTGCCCAGGGCCTCATTGAGAATCACCTTGAATGTCTCCAGGGAAAGGGCTTCAACCACCTCCCCGGGCAACCTGTTCCATGGATCATACTTGATGTTGTCACATGAGATGCCAGCAGTGGTTTTCTGCTGGGGCTGGGATTGGTTATTCCAGCCCCAAAATCAGAGCTGGGTGGTGGGATGCATGTTGTGATGCTCTGCCTGGTGTTTTGGCCCAATGATGGTGCCAAATGTGGCCATACCATGGGCACAATTTGTTTCTCCCCATGGAAACCCATGCATGCCGCCCATGGAAGGTGCTGGGATGTGGTGGTGGGAGATGTAGGACCAGCTGGTGGCTTCCTCTCCCTGCTGGAAGCCCAAATGCTCCTCAAATTCAGTTTGAGGGTTCATGGCTGTTGGGGTCTGGCGCATGGCTTGCCTGCCCGGAGTGGACCTCTGGGTCCCGTGCTGAAATCAAGGAGGGGCTCTGGGACCTCAGCTCCCTGGTCACCTCCATCTCTGCACACCAGGAGGAAGATTTCCTCCGTCCCAACAGCAGGGAGGAGGCGCAGAAGCTCTGGGAGATGGAGAGGCTCAAGATGCGGCAGGTCCTGGACAAGCAACAGAAGCAGATGGTGGAGGACTATCAGTGGCTGCGGCAGGAGGAGAAGTCCCTGGTGAGTGGCCTCCAGCCCTTGCACCCCCAGGAAGGTGGTGGAAAAGCCACAGCAGCCATTGAGGTTGCTCTTCCTGGCTGGAAAACCCAGTTTTCCTTGGTGGAACAGTTCCTCCAGCAGCCAGACCTTCATTTCCCACACCCTTAAGAATCTCACAGAGCTGCCTCCTTTCAAAACAAATATTTGGAAACTTGGGCAAAACTTTAAATACTAGCAGTCTCATCTTAATGAGCTTTGATAATGCTTTTGAAATAAGGGCTGGAGAGAGCTAATGTGTGACTAATCCATCAGCTTGTGGTGAGACAGGCTTGGGAGGAGACAGAAATCTTTTTATTTGATGGATTCACGCAGCCGGTGAAGCAAAGCCCAGCTCCCCTCACCCCCACAAACAGCTGCAAACAGCTGCTTAAATTAAACTTTTTCTTTTTTTTTTCAGCAGCAGTTTGAGGGTTCTGGCACCCCAGGAGCAGGCAGGGAGCAGATAGGGGGGAAGGGATGGGATGGAGATGGGACCACCCGTGGGCATGAAGCCCGTTCCTGGCCCCTGCAGAGGAACGTTCCTGGGATGTTTCATGAGCCTCCCGGAAAACAGGAAAATGCCTTCTTTTTTCCCTTTCTTTTTCCTTTTTTCTATGTTTCTCCCCCTTTGCAGGACCCAACAGTGTTTATGAACAACAACCCTCCTCCGGTGAGTGGTGGTGGCCCCAGAGAGACCGGGTCAGGGTGTATTTGGGTGCGGGGTGGGAGGGGTGTCCTTCTCCTGGGGGTATCTGGATTTGCTTTGGCATGGACGGGTGATAAGTATTAATATTCGTTCCTCTCACATTGGGAAAATTAATCTGAAAATGTTAAAGGGGTGAAATATCGGTGGTCTGGAGCTCCCCACCAGAACCCCAGGAAGGGATGGTGATGTCTTCTCCCTCTTCACTGCCTCCAGGTGGGACTTCATTTTCTGTTTCTTTCCTCCACAGCTGCTCCCGGAGAAGGAGACAGATTACAGTGAGTGCCCACAGCTGCCCGGGGTGTGGGGCTGCCCGTGACCCCCACCCAACAGCACCCACTTTGGGGCTGCAAGCAGGGAGCCCTGCACTGTGCCGCCAAGAGCCACGGGACTGTATCTCCCCCAGCTTTGGGATCCTCCATGAAAAAATTCCCTGATCCTGGGGAGCAGCTTTGCCTGCCCAAGGAGCTGGAGGGGTCTACTTGTCCTGGGCATGGGGGTCCAAGGGGGTCTGACCCTGGGAGGTGGCCTATTTGGGGTGGGTCAAGGTGTCCAGCCACCGTGGGACACGCTTCTCCAGGGCGGTGTGGGACGTGGCATGGGTCCCTGGGGTCTTGCAACATGTGTCCAGGGGGACAACCAGAGTGACTCTCCTTCTTTCCCTTACTGACGGCATAGCGGAGTTCACGGGGCCCCCCCAGAAGCCTCCAAGACTTGGGGCACAGGTAAGACCTCCCCAGATGGGGCCACCATGGTCCCAGTTCTCCTCCTCCACCTCCATCATCCCCCTGCATCTGCAGGATGGACCTTTTCTGTCTCTCCCAGGCCCCAAAGGGGTCAGACATTGGGATGCAGGTGGGAGGTGGATGGGTCTGGCCAGGGCTCCCCATAGCTGTTGGTCTCTCCCTATTTGCCCCCTTGGTCCATCTGATTCCAACATGTCCCTGTTCCTTGACAGTCCATCCAACCGGCCCCCACTGCCAACCTGGACCGCACAGATGACACCGTGTACAGCAACGTCATGGACCTGGTGCGAGCTGTGCTGCAGCTGAAGAACGAGATTGCCCTCCTGCCCCCAGAGGAGTATATCCTCGTGGTGAAGGTAAGGACAGCAGGAAGAGGACAATGGGAGAGGGAGTAGGGAATGAGTCTGCCGAGCGACACCCACCAAGCGTCCTTCTCAAGAAGGTCTCACACATGTAGGAGGGAGCATTTCCAACATTCCCACCTCCTCCCTTGGATCCCTGGGTCAATGATGGGAGAGTTTCCAACATTCCCTACTCCTCCGTTGGGTCCTTGGGTCAATGGTGAGAGAGTTTCCAGCACTCTCCTCTCCTTCGTTGGGTCCTTGGGTCAATGGAGTGATTATTTCCAGCACTCCCTGCTCCTCCATTGGGTCCTTGGTCAACGATGGGAGAGTCTCCCACCATGCCTCTCTCCTGAATGGGATCCTTGACTCGGTGACACAGGCTATTCCCGTGTCCCACTTCCCTGTGCCTGGAGCCATCCTAACCCTGCCACCCTCCCTGCAGAACGTGGGCATTTCCCTGCGGAAGCTGATCGGCAGCGTCGACGAGATCCTGCCCATCCTGCCCGCCACCTCCCGCACCGAGGTAGGACCAGGGGAGGAAGGAGAAGGGTCTTGCGTGGGGTCGGGTGCTGGTGGTACCCCTTATCTGTAACCCCCTGTCTGTCATGGTCAGATCGAGGGGACCCAGAAGCTGCTCAACAAGGACTTGGCCGACCTCATCAACAAGATGCGCCTGGCGCAGCAGAACGCCATCACCTCGCTGAGCGAGGAGTGCAAGCGGCAGATGCTGACGGCCTCCCACACCCTGGCCGTGGACGCCAAGAACCTCCTGGATGCCGTGGACCAAGCCAAGGTCCAGGCCAACCTGGTGAAGCTGTGCGTGGAGTGAAGGCAGGGGTGGAGAGAGAGAGAGAGAGAGGTGGGGGGAAGGAGAAGGGGTGGGGAAGGAGAGGAGAAGGACCTCCTGTGCTCCAGTCGGTGGAGATGGGAGGAGAGTGTTGTGGAGGAGCTGGCTTTTGTGTGTCTCCTGTGGCCTCGCCGTCCTGCCCTCCCTGTCCCCCCTCCTCCTGCAGCCGCTCATGTCTTTAGCGTCGTCTCGTTGGTCTTCTGAAGAAGGGAGGCATCTGGTGACTCGTCCCTGGAAAGGGCCAGGGAGGGGACCTGGCCATCTCTGAGGGCAACTGAAGGTCCCTCTGGCTCGGCGGCTTCCCCGGCTGCCCCCAGGTCCGTGTGTCCGTCCCTCGGCCCCTCCGAGGACAAACGGCCGCGGGCGGCGTGTCGCAAGGGGGACCTGGAACCCGCTCCTCACCGCCAGGGGACACGGTGGCCGGGGGAGCTGGCATCCCAGGAGTGGTCCCCAGGAGCCATGGGGAGTGGTGGCCGGAGGGACTATTTTCTTGTACATTGTATAGAAGAGTCTATTTAACGATGGGAAGTGGCTCCATGCACCGTGGTGGAGCCGGTTCCGGCGCCCGTGGCCAGTCTGACCAGTTCCAAGCCTGCAGAGCACGGGGGGGGGGATGGGACCCCAGTGTCCGCAGCCTTCGGTGGCACAAACCAGGAGAATGGTTCCTCCTCCAGCTGAGCTTCCTCCGAGCTGCTCTGTGTAAGCACCAACGGCAAAACCCAGTCTCTGTTCGGTTTGTGCTTTCCAGTTGGAAACCGTTAATGGTTCTGGCTTTTCCCCAGCATCTTCCCACAGCGCTGTTCATTCCGGCTGACATAAACCGTGCACAAAAGTCCTACCGTGCCTCTGGTTGCCTGTCACCCCCTTCCCCTGGGGACACCTCCCCTGCTCACCTCTACCTCCTCAGAAGGAGGTTGTCCTGCCCAGAGCTGAGGGTGTCTCGCCGGCGTGGGGAAGCGCCATCCTGATGGCAGCATCCACAGGGGACCTTCTGGGGTCAACCTGGGTCTGGTGAATCCACAGCCTCCCCAGAACGCCCTTTCCCTCCCCTTTGAGCCCACAGTCCATACACATGTCCTGGACTCACTTTCTTGGGGTGGGAGCAGGTATCTGCAGACCTTTGCTTCTGGAAAAGCACCAGGAATCATAGAACAGTGTGCGTTGGAGGGGACCTTAAAGACCATCTTGTTTCAACCTCCCCGATCATGGTGGAAGCTGCTGGGAGGTGGTTCGTGTTAGGTAGCACAGCCATGAAGATGGGGACCCCTCCAGAAGAAGGATGTCTGGGGGGGGTCCCTGAAGCCTGTGGGTAGCATGTTTAGGAGTCACACACACGTACCCCCACGCTCATCTGTCCGTCCATCCACCCACCTGGGCACCCCTTCCCTCACACATGGCATTTCTGAGCCCCAGGTTGACCCTACCAAAGGCTGCAACACCCTTGGGATGGGCATGTCCCTCTGTGGCATCATTTATTCCTGCCCATTTCAGTCCTGAAAGCATGATGTATTTTATGAAACGCCCCTCAAACTGTGTCCAGCACCACCATGGGTTCAGCTCCTGAGGAGCTGAAAAGGAGAAGAAAACCTTGCAGGAGAAACCTGGTGTCTCTCAGGGCATGGAAGAAGAGAGGAGATGTTCTGGAAGCTAGATATTAAAAGCTAGATTGCAGCAATCATCAGTTTTGGATCTGCCATGGGATGGAGAAGGAGGATTTATTCCCCCCACACCAGTGGGGACCACCAGCACTGGCATTTCCTGAGCTCCCAGGGTCCATGGGCTCTCTCTGGCCATGGATGGGTGGGTTGTCCCATTCCCAGGGTGGGTTTTCCCTTCCAAGCCACCCCCGTTTCTGGGTCGGCCATTCCCACCTCCCTGGCATTCCGAGCTCTGGTGTGGGATGGTGTGGAAGCGACTGCAGGTGCCAGTGGGTTGCAGAGGGTCTTCTCCTGGGGTGGGCTTTGCAGAGCAGAAACCTACAAGCTGTGCAGCTGAGCAGGGACCTCTCTCTCTCTCCTCCCATGCACTGCAGCTCTTCTGCACTGACCATCCAAAGACTTATTGCCTGTCCCACCTCATGGACTTCACCAGCCTGTGGTCCTGAGCACCCAGAGGTCAGGATGTGTCCTAAAGCAGCTTCTTGTCCAGTGCATTGGGAGTCACAACCAGACTCAGCTCTTGGGTTTTGGGTGGGACTTGCAGCAGCTCAAGGAGGCAGATGCCTCTCCTAGATGCCTCCAGCCAGTGCTCAGGTGATGGAGAGCCTGTACCATGCCTTTCTTTGTGCCAGGATGGCTGTGATCACCATCTAGCCCCACCATCCCCAGGTCACCCCTTGGCACAGCCTTTCCTTCACCCTGCCTTTCCCATCCAAGGGTCCTCCATGGTTGCACCCATGTCCTCCCAGGACCATGCATCTCCTGCCATCCCCACCACAGCCTGGCCTGGCCCCTAGATCATCCCCGCCAGGTAGGGCGGGAGGAAGAGCCCCACGGTGCCCAGCAAGCAGACGATGATGAACATCCAGAGGAAGATGCGGTCGATCACCATGGCCACATACTTCCAGTCCTCCTTCACCTGTGGAGCAGAAAGGGGCTGTGAGCATGGACAGAGGATGCAGCCCCCCATTTGTGAGGACCTCTTGTGGTTAGGAGACCACCCGGGGATTCATCTACATCCACTGTTTGCCTCAAGGTGAGGAGATAGCCCAGGTCTTGGGAAATTCCTGGAGCAGCAGGGCTGGCAGGTGAACTTCTCCGGGGAGGCTGGTTGGGATAGAAAATCCCACCCAGGGTTTTCTGAAACCACCTGGATAAAAGTGTGGGGTGCAGCACCTGAGCTGGGTCCCAGCAGGACAGGTCGGGCCATCGCTGCTCTCCCAGGGCAGGATAGCATGGGCAGGAGAAGAACTTAGAATCACAGAATGGTTTGGGTTGGAATGGACCTTAAAGATTATCCAGTTCCACCCCTGCCCTGGTAAGGGACATCTCCCACCAGTCCAGGTTGCTCAAGGCCCCATCCAGCCTGGCCTTGAACACCTTCCAACATCCCCACAGCCAGCAAGGATGGGAGCTGGAGGAACCCTCAACTGACCTTGGCATCTCCCAAGAGGTGATTGTTGATTTCTCCCTGGTTTGGGTCACAGAATCATAAAATTGTCCAGGTTGGGAGGGACCTTTTAGATGATCAAGTCCAACCATTGACCTAACACTGCCCAAACCACCACTGTCCCATGTCTCTCAGCACCACATCTGCCCAGCTCTTAAATACCTCCAGGGATGGGGACTCCACCACTGCCCTGGGCTTCACAACCCTTTTAGGGAAGAAATTTTCTCCAATGCCCATCCTGAACCTCCCCTGGTGACATTTGAGGCCGTTTCTTCTTGTCCCTCGTCCTGTTCCTTGGGAGAAGAGACCAACCCCCCCCCCCCCC
>BJBW01009307.1:9007-53090 GCA_004320125.1 Scolopax mira
CAGGGCAGGGGGTGGCACTGGGGGGGCTTTAAGGTCCCACCCAACTCTAACCATTCTGTGATTCTATGATTCTGTAAGTGGGGGGTGGTGGTGCTGCCAAAGACACCACCCCACTGAGTAAATAACTGCCAAGGCTTGTGGTAACTCCTTTGGGTTCTTAAATGCATTTCCAAGAGGAGATGGAGAGCATAGGTGCTCTCCTGGTTGGGAAGAAGGAGAACCTACTGCCGTGTCTCAGGCCTGGTGGTAAAGCCTGTGTAGACCATGTCCTGGTGAGGACACAACGCGTCCCGGTGAGGACAGGCTACGTGGGGAAGCTCTGGGGCACCTGATGGTCCCCCATTGACCTTTTCCCCCTCAAGGGAGCAGGGAATCCCTAGCCCAGTGACAGGACAAGAGGAAATGGGCACAAACTTGAATATAAGAAGTTCCACCTAAACATGAGGAGGAACTTCTTTCCTGTGAGGGTGGCAGAGCCCTGGAAATGAGAGAGAGAAGTGGTGGAGTCTTCTTCTCTGGAGACATTCAAACCCGCCTGGACACGTTCTTGTGGGACCTGCTCTGGGTGGACCTGCTCTGGCAGGAGGTTGGAGGAGATGATCTCCAGAGGTCCCTTCCAACCCCGAGTGATTCTGGGATTCTGTGAATTCCACCAGGATGCTCAGGAGAGCCAGCCAAGGAAGCTCCATGGCCTTTCCCCGTCCCTGGCTGAGCAGCACTTGGGGCATCACTCACGGCGCAGTGTCCCCTGCCGTGGTGGCCACGCCACCAAAAGTACCCAGTTCTCCAAAAAACACCGGCTCCAGCCATTCCTCCTGCTGGAGGGGTGATTTTGGGTACGGGCCAGGTTAGAGAGCAGCATCGCTCCCCCCGGAGCCCCCGTCCCACACAGACGCTGCAATATTCCGGGGTGAAATCGTGCCTCAGGAATGGCTGAGCCACCCTGTACAGATTGCCCACGTTGTCTGAGGTTTCTGTCTGGTGGCCGTGGGCTGCTCCGTGTCCTCCTCACTGCCCGGCTGCAAACTGGGAATACTGGGAGAGGAACGGGATTTGGCTCCTGGTTCTCCCAACCCGACCTTCAGTTGCCCAAAACACCTCGACTGAGCCTCCTTTTATGCTTCTCCTGCCTTTTCCTAGGGAAATCGGGGCAGAGAGTTCCTGCGGGCTCGCTGGCGGCTGAAGGCGCTACCGGACACGGGGCGGTGTTACCGGTGTTAACGAAGCAGCTTCGTTCCAGCCCCAACGTCCCACCTTCGGCATCTCCCACCCGACGCCCGGCTCCTCTCCCCCGGAGCAGCCCCCCGGGACTCCAGACTCCCCCGGCGTTCGGCTCCCCGGGGGACGGGGGCACATCCCGGTGGGACCCGCCGTGGGCCCAGGGCCGCGCAGGCCGCCGGTGGCCGAGCGGGGGGAACGGCTGCGGGGTGCGAAGGTGTCGCGGGGTGGAGGAGAGGGGGGCCGGACACACCGACCCGCCGGTGGCCGCCGTTCCCCGCCGCGCTGCCGGGGAAGGGTGAGGAGGGGGGGACCGCGCTGTCCCGTAGGGAAACCGCCCCCCTCGACGGGAGCTTCCCCGCCACCCCCAGCTCCGGGGCGGGTGGGGGGCGGCACCCGCGGGCTCATCCCGGTGCCTCGGGGAGGGGGGAACCGGGGACTGGGGGGGTGACGGACGGCGAGGCGGGGGGGGGGGGGGGGGCGCGGGACCGGGGGGGGGGGGGGGGGGGGGGGGGGGGGGGCCGGGGGGGGGGGGCGAGGGGCGGGGTCGTGCGCGGCGATTGGCCGTTGGCGGCGGGCAGGAGGGGGCGCGATTGGCCGGCGCGGCGGAGCGAGCGGCGGAGCGGCGGGCGGCGATTGGCTGGGGACGAGGAAGCAGGAAGGAGGACGGAGGGGCTCGCGGCTTGCGGGGAGTTCGGCGGCGGCGAGCGGCGGCGCCACCCCCCCCTCCCTCCGCCTCCCCCCCCCCCCCCCCCCCCCCCCCCTCCCTCCGCCTCCCCCCCCTTCCCCCCCGCCGCGGCCCCGGTGCCCGCCCCCCCCCGGCCTCAGCGCCGGCCGCGCCGGATCGCGACGCCCCGCGGCGAGGGCGGGCGGTGGCGGCGGCGGGGGCGCCTCATCCCCATCCCGCTGCCGAGGAGGCGGCGCTGACGCAGCAGCGTGGAGCCCGGGACCCGGGCGCCCCGGCAGAGCTCCCGTCGCTGGATCTCTTCCCCCCCCAACCGGGGCCTGCGGCAGCCCCGCGGCGCGGGAGCGCGCCCCGGTGAGTCTTTCTTCCCCCCCCTCCCAGCCCCATCTCCCCACGACGCCGGACCGACCGCCCGGAGGAACCGGCGGCGCCTCGTCCCCCCCCCCCCCCCCCCCCCCCCCCGCCTCTCCCCCCCCGCCCCCGGGAACTCCGCCGGGCCGGGAGCAGGTGCCGCCGCCCCGGGGCGGGGAGGTGGGTGCGGGGCCAGCGGGAACTTTCCTCGGCGGCGGGGGTGGGCGGCCCCGGGGAGGGAGGGGAGGGCTCGGCGGGCGGCGGCTGGGTCCCCGCGGGGCAGCGGCCTCGGCGGCAGGTGGGCCGGGCCGGGCCGCCCTCAGGTGCGGGCGGCCGTTGGGCGCGCGCGGCGGCCGTTAACTCGCCAAGTACCGGCGGTGCCAGGCCCAACCGAACCCCGACCCCGGCCCGACGGGGCCTCCCCCGGGGCGAGCCCCTCCGGCCCCCGCGGCTCGGTAGGACAAAGGCGGCGGGGCCGGCTGACAGGCGGTGCGGGGCGGCGGCGGGGGGCAGGCCTGCGGGCCGGGGAAGTTGCGGGGGCCGGAACCGGCTCGGGGGAGGTGGGGCTGTGCGTTGTTGTTGCCCCCCGAGGGATGGGGGGGGGGGAAGGTGTAGGGTGGTCCCGGCACCGGCGGTTTTGAGGCGATTCCCGGGGAAAGCGGGCGGGAGCGCGGGGCCGTGGGGCCGCTCTGCCCCGGCCCCTCCCGCGGCGTGGGGCGCGGTGGGAGCCCGGCCGGGCTGAAGTTGGCCCGGGGCGGCGGTGGTGGGAGGGGGAGGTTTAGAGGAGGGGGGGGGTGTGTGTCCCCCACGCGGCAATACCCCCCCCCCCCCCCCCCCNNGCCGCCCCCCCCCCCCCCCCCGTTAATTAGTTGGTCGTGGACTTGGTGGCCGTGCGGGCTGGGCGCCGCCGCGCAGGTGGCGGGGGTGAGCGCAGGTGGCTTTGGGGCGACGAGGGAACAGCTCCAATTTTCGGGGTGTTTTAAGAGCCCTCCTCCCGGCCGTGCTGGTCGCCCGGTGCCCCCGGCCCTGGCCATCTCTCTCTTTTCCTGTCGGTAGCTCCGGTGGCCGAGGGCTCGTTTCCTCTTCTCCTTTTGTGTGGCGGTGGCTCCTAATGGAGGCAGCTCCGCCGGCTCCCTCTTTTCCAGCTGCTTCTACGAGGCGCAGGAGCCAGCGCATGTGACTGGGCAGATCTCGGCAGCCCCAGAGAGCTCTCTCCGGGGCCACCGCCGCCGCTCGACAGCCGGCCACCCGGGCGGGCATGCCGCGGGGACCCCCTCCCTGCCCACAGAGCAGCCGTGAAAACTTGAAAAACACCAGCGTTTGGGATCTATTCTCTTCGCCCTCTCTCCCCCCCGCCCCCTTCCCACGAGTGCTTATCTGAAAGAGGTTCTGGTTGGGTTTTGTGCTGGAGAATACAGCTGCCCCTCGTGCTCGCTCTCCATCTCAAGTCATCATTGTCAGGGGCAGGCGAACCTCAAAGCGAAAGGCTTTTCTGAGCTTTTACTAGCCTGGTTAATTGATCTGTCCATCAGTTTGCCACAATTAGAAAGGGCTCGCTCCAGACTGGCGGGCTCTGGGCGATGGTTGGTGCCGCGGTGGCAGGACCCCGTCCCGGGGTCTCGGGTTCTTCTTTTGAGCTTTCCAGTCCTTAGAGTTGCGAGAGGGAGGGTGACACGAGCTGTCCGATGGACTGATGCTTTTGAAATCTCAATGTGATTTAAATACCAGCACGCTGCTGATGGCTCTACCCCGCTAACGGGTTCATCCCCAGCCACCCCTCGTGTCCTGGCTGCCTGAACCCTTCCCTGCTTCGGCTGGAACTGTCTAAATATTTGCTTGCGATAGGAAACGGTGCGTTAGTCTGATTTAACAGGGCGTTTTGGATTTTAAATGTTGAATTCTGTTTGTTTTCCTAATGAATTCAGTGCAGCATTTGAAATGGAGCAGCAGCCCAGGCTTCCCAAGTGCTGTTCTCCAGCAGAAGGGCTTGGGGGGGGGTCGCTGTCACATCAGCTGGAAACCACCAAAGCTCCAGCTGAAGAGAGTTCCCTTTGCTCTGTGAGAGCGGGGCCGTTCTGGCTGTTCTCTTCGCTGGGGGTGGACGGTGACAATTGCACGGGACCATATTTTGCTGCTCAGAAATGTAGCATTTTGAGGTAGGGGGGAAAAAACAGGCACAACTTTGGTCCCGCAGCAGAAACGTTGTTATTTCAGAAGCCACTGAGGTTTCCTCATCCAACTGTATCAACTACTCGGGTGTTGGTGTTCTCTCCTCCTCGCCAGGCACCTCTCGGTCTCCAGCCCCGCAGCCTGGTTACTTATTTGGGTTTTGGGTTTTTTTAACCTCTCTGGCCAGAATACATAAGCTAATTCTGTTTGCTGCGACGGTGTTAATTGCCACTGTGTGATTTGGGGGCTGTCGGGGGACACGTGTGCTGGTACGCTCTGTGGATATCCTGTTCGGAGAGCGCTTGGTGATTATTTTGGGGAAATACACCCTTTGGCAGATGCTTTTCTAATACTACTGCAGTGCTGAAAATAACCCCTTAGCAGCAAATCTATCCAAAATAAACAATTGAAAAATAATTAGAAATGGTAGGCAAAGGCACCGCTTGCTGTTTGGCTCTGAGTTCAGATCAGGAGAAAATGAATGGACGGATGGACGGATGGATGGACAGACAGTGGTCTCTGGTGCTGTGAAAATAGGCAGGATGCTCAGACGGGCAAATACTGTGTCTGGGAGGGACTCTGCCCCATGTAACACCCGGTGAAATGTGGCCATACACCCCGTGGGGGTAAGGACGGGAACAGCCCCCGCTTCGTGCCCGACCGATTAAGTCACAATCACACACGAAACGGCCGTTTGGGTCACTGGGAAATACAACAACTGAAAACAAACTCCCCAAAAAAATGATAAAGCTAAAAATACCTTCAAACAGAGACTTGGTGAGCTCGCTGTCGGGAGGGGGAGTGTTGGATGGTCCTGGGGGGGTTCTGGGTGTCCAGGCTGGGCTTTGCAGTGGGGTGTTCGCTGGGGGGTTGTAGGGGAGCTGCAGGAAAAGGGGTTACATTTGTGTGAGGGGTTGTGCCCCTGCTTCCCATGGGGCTGTAAGGATGGGGGGATCTTTAGGGGTGCTCATTGCTGCCCAGTGCAGCCCTCTCCCTTCTCCTTTGGATCAAAGGCGTGGTTTCTAATGGCAAAAAATACTAAAATTCTAATGGTCAGGCTGGTACTCTGAGGGAATGAGTTATCTGGAACCAGACTGTTATGTTTTAACCCTCTGAGCTTTCGCACTTGCGACCCTTTTACTGGCAACCAATGTTCTTTAAATGGGGAAAGTGCACTTAAATGTGGTGCTACTGGTTGTTGTTTTTTTTTTTTTCCTAAGACCAAAAGCAATGTGATTGTGTGGGACGATGCAATAGGCCTTTATCCTGTTCCCATCCAGACTTGATGTTCTAACATGAAGCTTTGTTATAAAAAAGGTGGAATGAAGTAGAGTTGCTGTGATATTTCCTGGCAGGGTAAAAAAAAAATCTTCCATTGGAAGAACAGGACAATGGGAATCTTTATCTTGATGTGAAGCGAAATAAGGGACTGATGTTATCATTAAAAAGTTTAACCAAAGGATGTCATTAAGAAGAAGAAATGTAAATCTGATTTAAAATTAATTAACTTTGCACCTGTTCTCTGTCCCCTGTCAATATTTGCGGGGTTGGAATTGAATTTGTCTGTTCCATCTTATTCCTTCTCCTGCGGTGTGAGTGAAAGCTCGTGTGAAAGAGGAGAGAGCAGGGAGAGCTGACAAGGTGTGAAAAGGGGGGTCAGCTGAGTGGGGAGAGCAACCTCAGCCTCTTTCTAAAACCTCCCGACGATGGATGTTGCAGTGATGCAATTTCCAAGGAATATTTCAAGTTGAGTGGCAGTGGAAGCCCCTGGGCTGGGGAGCAGGGCTGTGCCCCGCTCCTGGCACAACGTGCCTGAAAATGAGGGTAACTTGCCTGGAGAAGCAGTTGGTTTTTCCCATCTCCAGCTAATTGTTGATATATCTTGATATATGTTGAATTTTATGGAGCCTTTCCTCAAGGGCGTGTGGTGATTAACTCCAAGTGAATCAAAAATAAGACGGGGGAGATGCTTCTGACTTTTGCCGGGGTTCCCTTTGGTGTGAGCCCGCTCGCAGGTGTGGAACAGCCTCTCCGTGTGTCCAGGCCTCACCTCTACACTTTGCACACGTGGCACGGCCCGGAAATTAACCTGGAAATCAGGTTAATAAACCCTGATTTAAAATCATAGGTGCGTCTTCATTAACGATGCTCGGTTGAATTATCGCCGAGACCTGATTTGGGTCTTGGTTTTGCAGTTCTCCTGCCTCTGCTGTTTAAATTTCCCAGCTGTTTAGAGACTCGTGAGGTGTTTGTGGTGACACGTGTGGCCACCGTGGTGACACAGAGGACTCTGGTGGCATCAGTGGGTGTCACATCAGGTACCGTGTGTGGAGCCGGGAGCCTGGGGATGCTCGCCCCTTCCCCGCCCCAAAGGGGTGTCCTGCAGCCGGGGGGGGCTTCCTCCCCCTGGAATACACTGTGCTCTGGGGGCTGTCCCCTGTGCCAGGGGTGACAGCTGTCTGGCAGTGGCACGTGCAGTGGGTGGGCTCCTGCGTGGCTGATGGGGAGTGGGTTTGGCATCAAAGAGCCTGGGATTTACGTTAAATCTGTCGTGTTTGGGAATACGATGCTGTTTTGGTTCAGAGCTGCCAGTCGCTGTGCTCCTCGTGTCCCAGTTCTCTTGAACAAAGGTGTGACTAAACAAGAAAATTATGATTTTTTTTAAATTTTTTTTCCCTCCCCCTTTGTAAGCCACATCACAGGAGTGCTTGCTGGCACCCATTGTTCTTCAAGCAGTTTTTTGAAGGGCTTTCTCATGCTCAGCTTTGAAACTGTACAGCTTGCCCAGCTCAGCAGGCTTGATTATTATTTTTTTTTAATAAAAGATCTTGGCTTTTAGTGACTGCATGTGTATCAATATTTCAAATTATTTACGATGCTCTTAGCAATAAAAAAGGAGGCATTTTCCCAGCATTGATTTGAATAAAACCGCTTTGCTGGCAGCTCTTTTTTATTTTTTTTAAATTTTTTTTTCCTCCTGTCTGAATGATCATCCCTTAAATCCAGTCGGGGTGCTGGGGAAGCACGGAGCTCCCCGGACATCGCTGAACCGCGCTGCTCCATCCCCGCACCGAGCCCGGCCGCCTATTGTTCCTGCCGGTGGCCGGTGCACAGCGCTGAACGCGGCGAGCGTTAGCCTGCCTGGGCTTTGTTGTGTCCTCGGAGCACCTGGGACGGGCTGGGGACCAGAAACGGGGAGGGAAAGCGTGTGGGGAAAGGGTGGTTGGGTTGAGTTTTGGGGGTGGGAGGGAGACAGGGCTCTGCTTGCACCCCGTCCGGCTAAAGAGCCTTTGAACCAGACCCCAAACCTACCCCCAGGGGAAACAGTGATTAATATATATTGATAAATGTGGAAAATTTGAAAGGAGGAGGAAAGCACAGCCTCGTGAAGAAAGCTAGTGGGCAGCGGGAGGGGTTTTTCTAAATACAAAAAAAAAAAAAAAAATTTAAAAAAATCACCCCTAAACCAGATGCAAGAGGTGTTTGGGTTTGTGTCTTTGTCTGGCTCGGTCCAAATCGGTTCGAGGAAGGGAGGTTCGGAGTTGGGAGACACAGCAGGTCTCTCCCAGGTGAGCAGGAGAGCGAAGGGAGAGGGTTTTGGCAGCATCATCACGTGTAGGCAGAGAAGAAGGGATTTTCTTAAAATCCTGCCTGAACGCGGGGTGGCGGGACGGGAAGGAAAATCCTGACGACTCGGAACAGGTAAATCCCAAACGGGGGATTCCTTAGATTTCAGCCAATTGCTCGAGCACCAGCAGTGCACCGGGCGTTTTGGGGACTGTGCCCCGGCTCTGTCCCACCCCTCGTTACCTGGAGATGGTACCCACAGTAACCCGTGTGCCCGGCCAGGGGGTGTATGCAGTCACTGCTGCCCCCTCCCCTCCCAGAGCCCCGTCGCCTCCTCTCCCCCTTCTCAAATGCTGGATCTCCTGAGGGATCTCTAGGAATGCTGTTATTTGGGATTTCTGTTGCTCTCCTCCTTGTGTTCTGGTCTCAAAGAAGCGAATCCTTTCAGTCCCAGTAGAGAAGACAGACGGTGTGATTGGGAAAGCACTATTTAGCCTTCAAAAAAAAAAAAAAAAAAAGCCATTTTCATTTCTTGCCATTTCTATCTCTTCCCACAGAGTGGAAGAAGAGCCAGGGAGTAATTCCCACCACCGAATAAATTCCCAGCTTGTCTGAAATTGCAGTCCTGACACCTGCAGGGCTGGGAAGGTGTGAGAAAAGCCCTGTCTGTCCCAGTGCTGGGAGGACGGGGCTGTGGGGGAGCACTGGTCCTTAGTGGTAACTCCAGCCTGGCAATGGCTGATGCACATGGAGTAATTAGGGAGACAATGTGTGATATCCAGCACTTGTCCTGCCCGAAACCATTAACGAGCTTAAGAAATCTTCTGTTTTCTGGGCACTTAACAAAAATTAAACCCTTCCCTCCAAACACAGACGTCTGTCTCAGCCCCACGCTTTCACCCAGGCACAATGGGGAATCGCTGACCTTGCCTGAGATGCCACCTCCAAACTCATTACTGAATAATGAGGTGATCCTTAACCTTCCCCCAAAGTTTGGGGGTTTGGGAAGGTGTGTGTGGGGGGAGTTTTACTGACATGACACATCCCAAGGCTCGGCCTCAGATTTCAGGCACTGGGCTGTTCCAAACTCCATCTGTCCACTAAGTGAATGTCAATCCAATTTAAGTTGCATATGTTTCCAAGGAAACCATGGGAGGCAATGGTGAGCTGTGAACCACGGGGGGACAGGGAAGCAGGAGCAGCAGTGGCATTTTAACCCAGGATGAAAACCTGGTTATCTCTGATAACCCTACACAGAGCCGTGTTTGGAGTACTTGAAGGTCAGATACTCCCTCTTGGAGGAGTCTGTGCTGTGTGTAAATGAAACACAGTCAATTTAAAAACAAAATTTAAAAAAAAAAAAGAGTGGCTTCAGTTGCTGCCCTCAAGGTCTCACTCCAGCTCCCAGAGCTTTACAGTTTCCCATACAGACCATGTTTGGTTCCTAATTTTCCTTCCTTTCTGGCAGGCTGGAAAGCTCTCGCAGTCAGAGGAAGCCACCCGGCCCCTCTGCTGAACAAAGCACCCTGCAAAGGCTTGCTCCCCCATCCGCCCGAAAGGGTCTTTATATTTAGACCCCCCCAAAAAATATAAGGCATTTAGGTAAATTGTAGAGCAGTGTCCTGTTAAGAGAGTAGCAAAGCAGCTCGGTGCTGCGGTGTTTCTGGGCTGCTCCCAGGGCAGAGGTGGGATGTGCATCGCCTGGGGGCAGGGAAGCACAGGAATATTCAGATATTTGCTTCTCATGGCTCAGAGCAGCTGAAGGTGCTGCGGTGCCATCAGGGCTCAGCTTTTACCCAAGGCAGGAGAATTTCCAGAGCTTGGAAGAAGCGAGGGTTTTTTCCCCATTTAGAGGAATTCATCTTTAATTGGGAGTTTAAATTCTGCAGGAGCCAGAGTCGCGAGTCTGCCTTGCCTTCCGAAGGGAAGTGTATTTCTGCTTCTTAATACAGCCATTAAATAAAATGTTTATCTTGGTTATTGAAATGGGTGGCGAGGTTCTCGCTTTGGAGCTCTAAAACGGGATATTATCTGTCATTTTAGTTTAAAGAATGCTGCCAGTGTGCTGGAGCTTACCGTGTTTTACTGTGACGAATAGCTGAGGCAGGAGCTGACATCCTGGTGCCTGGGGGTGCCCTGCGTGGGCATGTTGTAGCCTTGTGCCTTGGAACTGCCACAGGAGGCAGAAACTCAGCAGCTCGAAGCCCTTTGGAGCTGTTGTCCACCATCAGATCCTCTCTTTGGGGCAAATCTCCAGAGGTTTGAGCTTCTGGTGGTGAAAGCGGGCAGCTGGAGCAGTGCTGGGGGTCGTGGTTGTGGCTGGGGGGGCTTCACCTCCTTATCAGCTGTTTGCCTTCCCCGCCTGGGCTCGGCATGGGAAAGCAGAGCTGGCTGTGGCTGCCCTCTACCTCCCAGCAGCTCCTGGGGACTCTCTGCCAGTCCTTAGGTCCTCAGCCCTCCCGCTGGTGGCTACGAGCCTCTCCTGCGGCTGCTTTGGCCCCACTTCAGCTGGTGTCCCTCTCCCATGGCCTCTCCCGGCAGATTTACCATGGTGTGCTCGTGCCCCAGCCCCCTGGAGACCACAGCTCTCAACCCTTCCCATCTTTCACCCTAAAGCTCTTGTGCTGGTGACTTAGATGTTTGAGTGCACTTTTTTCTTCCCCATCCATCTGCCCCATGTGCTGGACATCTCAGTGTTCAATCAATGTTCTCAAATCCTAGCAGTCAAGGGGTAATATTGATTATTTCTTTGTTTCTCCACTTGTTGGTGCTAGGAGTCCTCCAAAGCTTTGTTCTTCTCTTCCCCATTGCAAATATAGTCTCCTTGAAGGCAGAGGTGGAGGAAGCATGAGAGCACTCCGTTGTGAAGAACACCTTGGGCAGCACTTGTAGGACTCTTGTCCCCAGCGCTCAACACGCTTGGGTCTTTTGAAGCCACAGCCTGACTTCAAGGCTCCTTCCTGAAAATCCTGTTGGAGGCACCAATAACATGTCCATAAAACCAGGCTGAACTGGTTGAAAGCGCTGCGGTTCCCGAGAGGAACTCACAATTAGGCTCCTGTGCCAGAGATCTGATGGTTTATCCTCCAGAGTCCCCTGGCTTCGTGGTGACCCAATGTGAGAGTGGAAGTCTTCAAAGACTGGGTGTTGCTGGGATCCCCTTGAGCTGAGGTGGTTCCTGTGCCTGGGGAGCAGATGCCCACGTGGGCAGCTCTCGTGGCCGGGAGTTTGCACGAGGAATGTCCCGATATGAACAAAGCCAGAGCTGGGGCAGTAGCGGGTGTAGAGGAGGGAGTTGGAGCGGTTGGAGTCAGCCCTGCTGAGGGGCAGGGGATGGATTGTACCCAAACCTTCCTGACAGATGTTCTCTAAACCTTTTTTTCTTTAACCTCAACCTCTTCAGGCAATCTCATGCTTTTTCTAGCCCAGCAGGAAGGAAAGATGGGGAGATTTAGAAGACTTTTCCTACAAGTGCAGTTTAAGTTCTTTCCTTCTCATTCCCTAGAGAATGCTGTATCACCCTCTCCTTACATGTTATGAACTTTACTGGTTTTTCAATGGCATGACCGAGTCCCCACACCCCCACCGTGCTGGTCTCCTCATAGTCCATCACTGCTCCCCATCATTCAGGATCTCACGGGGCAGGGGAAGACATGAGAAGCTGGAGCCTGCTCCCATCAGGGCTCCTTCCGTAGGAAGAAAGGAGGAAATTAGTAGGAAGAAGTTCTTTGGTGTGAGGGTGGTGAGAGCCTGGCCCAGGTTGCCCCGAGAAGCTGTGGCTGCCCCATCCCTGGAGGGGTTCAAGGGCAGGTTGGAGGGGGCTTGGAGCAGGTGGGAGGTGTCCCTGCCCAGGGCAGGGGGTGGAACTGGGGGGGCTTTAAAGTCCCTTCTTACCCAAACCATCCCATGATTCTGTTCCTCGCTGGGCATGGCGGGGCTGATGGAATCTTGAGCATCTGCCCCAGCTTTTTCATGTCAGTGGGAGGTTGTTGACCATCCAGCTCGTGCTCCTCGAGAAACCTCAGCTGTGCTCTGCAGAGCCCCCTCGCTGCCTGCCAACCGCTCTGCCTTTGTGGGACTGATGATCCTTTCCTCTCTGTTGTACAAGTTGCAGGTCCGTCCCTTTTGGTGGGCTCTTTATTTTTTTAGTGCTTCTCTGGTCCATCTTGATCACAGGTGAACCCACAGCTTCTCCTCTGCTGTGTTTGCTGCGCCCTGAGCATTACCTGCAGGTGAGAGTGTGACTCACAAATAAAATACTGACTAGTCTCAGGGAACCTGCCCTCCCTTTGTCATGTTTTGTCACCGTTGTGCTTTGGGGAAGGCTGTGTTTGACCGTTCCTCATGGAGGTCTCCTTCAGGCCACGTATCCCTCGCTGGCACCCAGGGAATAGAACCTCATAGGGACACACATCCCCCCCCTCACAGGGCACCCTCTCCAGCCAAACCCCCACATAATTCAATCCAGAGCTCTTGGGGTCAAGGGTGTAACTTACTCATTGTTCTTAATCATTCCCAATTTATTTTTTTAAGTCTGTTTTTTCCTTCCAGCTGTGCAAGATGCAGCGAGATCGAAGTCGTACTTTGGTGGGATGTAGCTTAAATGGCTCACCTTATTGAACACGTCTTACAGCCGCCGCTTTGAAAGCAAAGTGTGTTTAATCACCCCTTTTCTGAATGGCCAAATGGTGTCACGCATGTGTAGGTAGATAAATGGAAGTTAATGAGTGGATATAAAACAAATCACTCCCAGCACAGGTCTGCAAACGCTGTCCGCTCTATTTAAAGGTGGTATTTGTTGTCATGACTGATCAAACCTGGGGCACAGGCAAATGTGTGTATTTAAATATACCTCTGTGTGGGTAAAGGATGAAAGAGCTGGGCCAGCTTCTGATGGGAATTAAAGGGGCTCTGGTGGAAGCGGTGTTCCAGTGATCGGGCTGAGAGTGGCTGAATTGCCCGTGTTTGACTTGTGGTTTCTGTTACTTGAATACCTCTTCTTGGGTCCTGTATGGAGACGGGTGACAGCGTCCCGCTGGCTGGCTTGGCAGTCTTCTCTCTTCAGATTTCTGATGGCAACCGCCTGCTGGTCGCCAGAAATGCTCTCCTGGCTCTGCTCAGACCTTTGGCCATGCAGGCGTTGGGTGCCAATCTCCAGCGTGAAGTTTGGGTGGGAGCCAGGGGTCCCTCGGCTGGTGGCCCGGGCCAGCCGTGGTGTGTGCCTGGGCAGTGGTCCCCGTGCGATGCTGGGGGTTCCCAGCCCACCCCGGTACCAGCTGGCTCTGGAAGGAGCCAGGGCTGGGACCTTAAAACCTTGAAGTGCTAATTGCTTAGTAATGAAAAGTGTAATGGCCACGCAATTACCTCTGAGCAGGCAGTGGCTGCTGGAGGTTTGGGTTGGTCTGGTGAAGACATCAATAACTTCTGGTTCCGGACCAAAATTTGTTTCCCGTGAGGCCGTGCCTTGGGGCTGCTCCGCTCCCTGAGTCTCAGGCTGTCTTCCCCCATCCTGCCCGCTGCTGTGTGTCCCTCTGTCAATTAATAAACTGCTCTTTTATAAAACAAAACAACAGAAATCCCAGCCTTGCCTGGATCCAGTCCTAGAGGTGAGTGTGTTCACACCACCTTGGGAATGGAGGAGCTTGTTCCCCTTTGAGAAACGAGGTGTTGCAGCACCCTTCAGTTGTGCTAGATTGTTTTTGACTGAGCTAACACATTAAACCAGGTGAGTTGTGAAATTTTAAGGGGAACTCTTTCACTTTCCTTGTCCTTGTTTGTGGATCCTGGGCTCTTGCATTAAGAAGAGGGAGAAAAGGTTTTACAGCAGGTTTGGGTTCAGTTGGGCTTGGCAGCTCCACCTCAGTGATAGCTGGAAGGTGTGGGGATATTCCCCTGCCTGGGTGGTGGTGGTCAAATCTGTATTTTGAGAAGGGAAAAAAAAATTGTATGTGTATTTTAGAGTATTTTGTAGAGCGGTTGTCAGGTGGGCTAGCTTCTCGAGGAAACCTCTGGGCACACCTGGTAACTTTTAGGTTTGGAATGGTAATGAGTGTCCTGTCCTTTACTCTCCTCCCTGCTTGGAATTCCAAGTTTGTCGACCTGCAGAAATTCTGCCCAGTTTGTTGAGAGTATCTTAAGCTTCAGCCCCATCTGAACCTTTATTCCCCAAGTTCAAATGCAGCAAAGTCTTCTCCAGAGTGAAGCTCCCGCAGCGTTCGGCGCCGCGCTGCTGGGGGAGGAGAGCGTGTGGTTACAGGGACCCCGGTGGGAACACCAGGGGTTTGTAAAGTCAGTTTTGGACTCGGGTTCTGGGTTGGGGTTGCAGCTCTCAATGGCAAACTGCTCATAACTCGCTTTATATCACCTGGGTCCTCAGCTGGGGGAGCGCCTGGAAGGTGCTGGTGTTTCGAGTGGTGGTTGGAAAGGGAGAACAAAGAAATGGAAAGTATTTTCTTTTGAAATGTCTCTTGCGCTTTGAATGGAAAGAGGAATCAAAACTTAGGATGGAGGAAATCAGAAATCCCAGAAAGGTGCTCTGCTTTAGGGATGACTTGCTTTGTGTGGACCAAGCTGAGGTTGAAGTAATGCAGTGCTTCTGCTGGGACTGCACAGAAAGCACAGGCACTGCCAGCCGGAAGACAATCCTGATTTAACTACTTACTCTGGAGCTGCAAGTACATCCAGGCTACGCTTCTAGTCTGAAGAGGTAGTTCTGGTCAGTGTATTTCAGCCCGGGATGAGTCAGAACACAGGAATCCTCGAAAATATTACATGAACTTGTTATTTAACAAGTTTTTTTGCCTGCCTGGGTTTAAGGCTTCTGTAAATTTAAGCCAAGGTTCTAAACGTGCGTGTCTGTTAGATTTTAAAATCCAGCCTGTTCTCTGCCCTCCCCTCGCAGAGGGTAACGGATGGAGCCGGTGCCTGGAGCCGCAGCGCCCGGGGCTCAGCACCGAGGGGGGGCCGGGGCTGTCAGGCGGTTCCAAGGGATGCTCCACGGTGAGGAAAAGATGATGAAGACTCTAAAGAAATAAAAAGTTGTATTTTGGGTGAGATTTTAGGATAGTTAATTAAATGTTACGTTGAAGGGGTGCCTTGCCCTTCCTTGAATTTCCTGCGCTGCTTTTTTCTCCCCTCGAGCAGCTTTGGAGCTCGCTGAGCAGTAACGTGTTGTCTTTGGAGCTCGGGGGTGTCGCGCTGACAGTTTCCAGTTGAAAGAGCCGAGAGAGTGAATGGAGCCCTTTGTGGAGGCGGCGGCGGTACCCGGAGAGGAGGAGGAGGAGGAGGAGGGAGACGGGATGAGGAGATGGGCTGGGAGGGCAGCGCTGGCTTCGGGGCTGGAGAGGAGCTGGCGGGGACGCTCCTGCCTGAGACATCCCCAGGGGCAGCGCGGTTTCGCAGCTGCACGTGTAATACATGAAATCACGGCACATCCTGAATTATTCAAACCCAGCAGCTCGGAGGAAGTTCCTAAAGCGCTCGTGGAAGGCTGGGATTATAATATATAGAAGAGCTTGAATATTTACTATAGGAAAGCCTTGCACCTTGTTCTTCAAAATAAAGTCTTGGGAATTATTTGTTATTCTGTTCCGTGCGCGCCAGGAGTGGTGCCAGAGCTATCTGAGCAAAGTGACATCTGATTGATATTTCACCAGACTCAGCCTTCTGCCGTGAAGGAATTTATTTTGCATTTTTGCATATATGGAAAATCAGATGAGCGGGGCTTGGGATTTTTTTTTTTTTCCCCCTCAAACCTTGATTAACTTGATTGGCAAAGCTTGTGCTCCTTCTAAAAACACGGCTGTCAAAGCTGTCCTGAGATATTTTTGACTTAGTTTCTCAAACTACTTATAGTATAGGCATCTTACGGGGCGCTGTTAGCACCGCTCTCACGTAGGCAGCTCTATGTGGAACCTATTTAAAGCTCTAATAGGCAATTCTTTGTAAACGCGTGATGTTTAATATAGTGAGTATTTTATACGTAGTGGTAGTTGCTGCTGATGTTCCCTGGGATATTTCAGAAGAATTGCAAAACCTGTGTAAGCTCTACCCTCCCTGTGTCCGAGGGCAGGCAGGCTGTGCGCTTCCCGTCCTGGCCTCGGCTCTGGGGTCTGCCTGCCTTCGTTAAAAGGGGAGGTTAATGACTGATTCACCGGGGAGTGACACAGCGAAGGCCACGCGTCACAGTGAGTGCTTTCGCTCCAAGTTGTCAGCCTTGAGACGAGTTCAGCCTGATTTTCACCCCCAGCTCCACGTGCTCATCGCCTGCGCTTGCAAACGCCAGGGATTTCCTTTGCCGGAGCTGGGCTCTCAGGCAGCAGCGGGGTCGGGGCTCTGGTTTGGGTTCCCACGTGGGATGGCAGGGGTGAGGAGCTGCCGGTGGGCTCCGCGGCGGGACCCCTCCCCGTGGCTGCGCTGCCAAAGGAGCGGTTTTGCTCGGGGGGAGGTTGCCTTGCTCTGGGTTTGCTGGGGGCTTTAATGACACGGTCGAGTAGGATTTTTCCCTAAAGCCCCTGAGCCGTTGCTGCCCAAACACATAGAGTTTAGAGAATAGTATCCATATTATGTAATATATAATGTCCATGTAACTGGGGCTATATTTTGGAGTGGCCAGAGGAAGGAGCTGCAGGAAGCACGGGGTTAAAATGCTGTTCAGGACTTGCCGTGTGCCCTGTCACCCTCAAACGTCCATCAGCTCCAAGTTCTGTTCTCATCCTGGTTTGTCCCTCTTTAACTTGCGGAAAGGCAAAAGGAACGTGTCCCCTCGGAGTGAGAGAAGATGGTCGTTTTGTCCCTCTGAGGAAACTCAGGACAAAATCCTGATCTCCCATTCCTTCCCAGTTTCCTGCTGTTGTTTGGAGCTGTGGGGAGGTGAGGGTGGTTTGCTGGTGGGTCACTCAGCCTTTGCATCTCTTCTCCTGGGGCTGTTGGCCACGGCTCTACACAACAGCAGGAGCATCAGGAGGTCCCACGGACACCCAGAGCTCTGCTCTACGCTCAGGTCACAGCAGAAGGTGTGTGGCCACTGCTGGGGGTGGAAATTGTTAGTTCCACGGGAGCGGGGTTTGGGGGTTGGTCTTGGCTTTACAAACAGGTGCTCAGCAGAGGGTTTGCGCTCAGAAATTGGGGTGCAAATTCAGTGCAAATACGTGAACAGACCGCGGCTCCAAAGCTCGACCTGGTTTTGGTGACTGATGTTCTAGTAGGAGGTGTCCCTCCCTGGGGCAGGGGGGTTGGAACTCGATGGTCTCTAAGGTCCCTTCCAACCCAAACCATTCTATGATTCTATGTGTGAGTCGCTGAGGTCACATATTGTTTTCCACATTTATTTTTTGACTACTCAATTTATATTTGGTATTCAACTGAAGTGGCAGCTCTCACTGAAGAAGTAACTTGGTGATACAGCTCCTTCGCATCGGTCACAGGGGAAGGAGAGCTGGTGCCTTCCAGAAGGGAATGTGCTTTTTCCAGATGTTGCATCGATCCCTCCAACAACGCACCTGGTCACCGATTTTGAGGAAACACCTTCCCAGTCTCCCCCAAACTTGTGCATCCTTCTTTTCCTCTGGTATGGAAAGAGTTGGTTTTTCTCAACTAGATTCACGTGGAATTAAGAGAAGGCAAAAAACTTAGTTGGCAAATGAAGTTGGTTGAACAGTTCTTGACACAGTCCCTTCTCTGGAAGCGTGTCCCTGCCTTTGCCAAAAGCTGCCAAACCCCGAACCGACCCCTCCCTGTCCTGGGGGTATCGGTGCAGCAGGGATTTCTTTTTTCTTGTCTTATTTTTCCCATATTTTTCCCCCATGAACGCCGCTCGCTGGGGTTGCGGGGAGTGTGAGAACAGCTGTAAAAATTGAATTTTGGCTTAATTTTGGCAAAGCATTTCAGGGGCACTGCTACTGGGCAAGATCTGAAAGCAGAGAGGCAGGGCCAGTACCAGCCCTCTGAGACGTGAGCTGGGCATCTCCCACATCAGCTCCCGTTGCTGCGAGCGGTGCCCCCCGACAGGGGCCGTGTCCCAGCAGGTCTCCTCTGCGTGGCTCCTGGGCAGGGGAGCGCTGCGGGTTGCCAAGTGCGGGGCTGTAATTCCCGCTGGGCCAGCGCTGTGAGTTTTCAGGGCCACACGTGTCCTGCGACGCTCCCAGCTTTCGCAAGGAGGCTGTAATTACTGGTCTGGGACCAGGGAGCGTAGTCCCACACCAGTTCCAGAGATCTTGGCTGTGTGGGAGTTGCCTCACATCCCTTCCTGCAAGCTTTCTTTGAAGCTACGGAGCCAGGGGCTGCCATGGTTCTCGGGAGGTGCGGATGGGAGAGAGGAAGGAGCCTTTTCTGCAGCCTGATGAGCTCTGGAGAAACAGTTTTCTGTGGAGCATGTGGACAGTGGAGCTTTCGATGGGCCTTCGGAGAAAAATCAGGGCCAGACTCTGGGAAGAGGACGAGCAGCCTGCAACAATTACGTTTTTTCTAAATGTTTGAAACTGAAGCAACACTTCCCCTCGTGGGACCGGGGCAGTTTGGGTAACTCACCCTGGGGTACCCCACACTTCCCTGATTCATCCTGGTCTCTGAGGGCTCCTGGGAGGCTTCCTTCGTGTAACACATTTCTTACAGCCCTAAGAATTCTTTGGCCGTAACAGCAGCAGGGAGAAGGGAGCTAATCCTCCAGATACTTCCAGTTACAGGGCTGTTGTCACAGCAGAAGCTGCACCAGTTTAAATGGATATAACTCCCTCAAGCAGGCGGGGGCTGAGACTCCACAGAGCGATGCTGTTGCATGGAGAGGCAGATCCGTGTTGTCGTAACTCTTTGTATATTACTGAAGTGCCAAATGGATTAGGAGCTTTAAAAGCTTCAAGTTTCTGTGCTTTTGGCATCATCTCCTTGGAATGAGCGCAGCTCCGTAGTGAAGCCTGGGAAAGGAAATGGTCCTTGAAGGGGTAGTCCCAGACTAGTTTCTTCTAATTTCACTTGCAATCAAGTGATGGAGAGGGAGAGACAGATGCTGCAGCTGCGTGATTACAGAAGATGCAGCTGTTAACACACTTGCTTATTTTCCTACTAATGAGGCATCAACTCTCTTCTGATTTTGCTGTTTGGGTAGTGGTTTTATTCTAGCAGAAAATTGGACCGGTGGTGGTGGGTTTTTTTGGTTTTTTTTGTTGTTTTTTTTTTAATTCATCCTTATTCTGGTCTGGTTTGGGTCCCACAGCTGTCAGGACAATTTTGAGAACCAGTCTGGTTTGAGGAAGGAAGCAGTGATTCCAGCTGAGCTTTAAAAGGCTCGGTGGGCTCTGGGTGCAGCTGGGGAGACCGAGCTGCTGCGTGGAACTGGTTTCGTTTCACTTACACCTAAACCCCTCCTCACTGTTCGTCCAGTGCCTCGGCTGAGAGCGGTTAAACGGGTGGTTCTGGTCTAAGTCCCTTCACTTTCAGTTCTTGGGATTATCTCAGGATTTCTTGGAGACCTCTGGGCACAGTTGGTTTTTCCTCTTTGCTTTGTGAGTGAATACAAAGGTGGGAAGAGGACGAAGAGCCCTGATGCTGCCTCCCCAGTAAGTAACTCAGCACGACTGATTTTGGGGCATGATATGCTCGGCTCTGGGACACTTCAGTTTCGAACAGCGTTCAAGAGCTCCTGTGTTATGCTGGGGATAGAAAAGGGATTGCTAAATCCCAGGGAAGCCTCAACTGCTCGCTGCTGCTTCTAAAGAAGTGACTGAGCATCCCCCTGGCAAAGCAGTCCATTTTGTAGGCATGGGGAGGCTGCTAGCCCAGCATCCTCACCGCAGCCGTCTCCGAAGACCCACTGGTGCCTGTCGCTGGGTGTGTGCTTGCCATGGGGCTCAACTGCTGATTTACCAGGTTTTTTTATTTTCCTTCATGCCTATCACAATACCTCTCCAAAACCGGCAGCGGCATCGCTATAGCCAGGCTCGGGGTGGCTCTTTCTGCACCTGTGTGTGACAAATGATGGGGAACAGAAAAATGCATGATGTTCTGCAGGCTGAGAGTGACTGCTGGGGAGAGGTGAGAGGGTTCTTCCAGAAGAGATGTGGAGGAACAAATCTAAAACATTATTCTTGGCTTCTCTGGGATATGGAACCAACTGTTGGTTTGGTTTTTTTTTTCTCCTCATTGGTTTGTAAAAAATTCTCATTGTGTATGGCTCTGGAATGACAAGGTTCCTTATGGATGTTAAACCTGGTTGTTCCTACCTCCTTCAGAGCATTATGTCAGAAAAAGGAATTAGGAGGACAAACAACGCTCCAGCTTCTAGAAGCCACCCCGTGGGTCATGGCGGTTGGTTTGTCCTGGTGATATCATGGGGAAGTTCCCTGGCTAGAAAATGGACCTTTTTAACAGCACTTTGTAACTGATCTACTCCAAATTGGTTTATTTCTGACAACGATATAACACTGAGACAGAACAAAGCAAATGGGATTCAGCTGCACATTTGAAGACCGACAGAATTCGGTCTTCAAATTCGGTCTTCAATTTGGGTTTCAGTGTGGGGTGTGATCTGGAAGAACAACCTTCTCTGGGTCTCCAAACTGAGTACATCAGGGAGAAACTTGGCTGATGTATTTTTTAATTTTTTTTTTTTTTTGCCAAGGAATCCACCATGGAAAATTTTGAGAGAGTAAAACTGACTTTTGCATTGGCTTAAGTGATTTCAGTTGTATTTCTGCTTGTTGTCTTATGTTTCTGCTGCAAAGCTGGATTTTGGGGGATTTGCCGTCAGGTGGAGGTGCTGCTGGATGGTACTGGTGTTTTCCTTGCTGGCACTTAAAGGGTTTATGTGTCTATGATACCAAAACGTGGGCTTTTTGAAATCCCCATTTCTTCTTTCAGGGTTTTGTTTTTCCACAAGTTTCCAGCTATTTAGTTCATCTGGAAATAAGTGCTTCGTAGCGTTCGAGCAGCAGAGCTCTGTGTGTGGGGTAGAGAACTCAAGAGACCAGATGTCAAGGAGGAGATCTACGTACACCTAACCTCCCTTCATTAAAAAAATAAGAAACACCCCCCCCCAGCTGCCTGTGTTTGCTTGATTACTATTGTACTATTGTGCCTGGGAACTTGTCATGTCAAAGGATTTACCTGAAAGCGGGTTGCTTTGAGCCGTGGGGCTCTTCTTGCTTTAATGCCCTTTTTGACTCGATATCTCTATTGTCATCTTTGCCTGTTGGACTCAAGTGTTTCTCTCGTGGTTCCCAGTTGCAGCCTGTCAGGGACAGAAGCTGGCTGTGGTGTCAGCTGGAAACGTGGTACAACGCGGCGGGACGATGCTGCCTCTCCCACCTCTTGGGTCTGGGTTTTGGGCAGGGAGGTGGGTTTCTCACAGTAGAAAAAGAAAAAAGGGAAGGAGGTGGGGAATGAGTTTTCATTGTGGGTATTGGTACTTGAAGCATTTCTGTGCTCAGAATCCAGAAAATATACTTTATTTAAGCTGTTGTTTGTCTTGGCAACCCTTCCGGGGTCAAGCAGGGCAGATTGTCTCTTGCTGTCAGTGAACTCCTGCCTCGCTGTTGGAGAAATCCCCTTCCATCTCTAACAGACCTTTTCTAACTTTCCATCAGACGTACAGACACTGCCGTGTCTGTCTGCTCAGTTCTTGGTGGATACTCTTATTCGTTCGAATACTGGGGGCTCTAAAGCCCCCGGGGGTGAGGGGTGTGTGGTGGGTGGCCAGAAGGTCGGGTGGCTGCTGGGGAACGCTCCAGGAGCAGAGGCAGCTGGTGCTGGGTTTAAGACAAGCCACGGCTGTTTATTTTGGGTTTCTCATCTCTTTGCTGAGCGTCTCTGCCAGAGGCTCAGCCCCTTGGGGGGGACAACAGAAAATAGGAACCCGCTGGTCCCTGTAGCCCGGGAGAAGGTCCTCTCCCCGGGCAGGGCTGCAGAGGATGCCTGCTCTGCCGCGTCCATTTGTGAAATCCCAGAGGGTGCCTGTGCTCAGCCTGACCTCTCGTGCAAGAAGAATTCCAATTTGGGGGGGAAACTCTCTGTCTAGACTTGATAAGCTTCCTCCTAAGTTCCAGAACCTGTTCTTCTTACCAGAAGAAACGTGGATAATCATAAGTGTTTGCTCCCCAGTGAGCACTCCCGTTTGGGCAGGAGCGGAGGGAGGTACCCTGTGTAACGGGGTGCAAGGGCTCTGTTATCCCGCGGGAAGAGTCTGCCATCGGGAAAAGCAATGTACAAACCACAGTGGTTTTCAATTCCTACATTTCTTTTAGTTAATGTGTATATAAGCAAGTCAATTAAAACACATAGGGCTTATTTCAAATAGATAATCTAATTATCAGCTTGATTAAACCATATCAAATGAGCAGTTCTTGTAATTCAGTGGCTTTGTTCTAATCACTGCAAAAGCAGTAGTAGCTTTAATTAAGAGCCTCAGAAGTGGCAGAGCAGCGTGGATTGTGTCGGCTGAGGAGTGTTCTGGCCAAATACCTGATTGCAGGGAGGATCCTGGGGTGGTGCCGGTCCCAGTGCAGGGAACCTGACTACTTCATAAATAATACCATTAAATGCAAGCGATTTTCTGCTGTGTCCAACGCTCAGACACTGACTTGATTCAATCTGTTCCAATATCACCCAATCAAGCTGACTTCTTGTAATGTTTATAGGTTCGTATCACCTACCCGACTCCTTCCCTAGCGTCAGAGCTCCAGCTCTTTGGGTGAAGGTGTGCTCCTCCCACCTGCCAAATCCCTCTGTTCCTCAGGTCCCCGACAGGAGCCCGCAGCAGGACACTGGCCGAGCTGGAAATGCAGGAGCACAGAGCCGTGGGTCACCCTTCTGCTAAAAACAGACCAGGAAAACCCAACCTGAGATCGTTGGGAAACCAACACGATGCTCTTGCTCACTCAGTCCCAGGAGGCCGATCAGAAGTAGTTCCTACCCGTGATGTGGGGCACAAGCCTGGGGGCAGCCATCCTCTCGAGGCTGGCACCGCTTCTGCCTTGTCAGGAAGAGTTCCTGGCAGTAAATCGGAGTCTCTGTAAGGCTCTCCTGGCCGGGAAGGTCTGGCAGTGGGGATGCTGCCCGTTGTGAGGGTGTTGGGGAGCTCAGCCCTGCCTCCAGCCGGGCGTTCCTCTTCCCGATGCTGATTTTTATCTCCTCCTTTCAGTAATTTGCGTTGGTTTTGAAGAGTGACTCGACACAGCATCTAGATGAACAGTCAGGAACGACATACAGCTGAGTAATTCTTTTTCCTCCCATAAACGTGTTTTAGGGCCTCTCTGCCGAAGGTGATGATTTGGTGATTTAATGTCCACAACGTTTATAAAATACAAGTGTAGGGAAGCACAGCAGCAGCGAGTAGCCAGGTTCTAACCTGCACGGGGATTTGCATCTATTTAATTTATTAATGCTGGCAGATCTCTCTTCATAGACCAAGTTTACCTTTCACGTGAGTAGGTGGACTTTTTTGTTTTTCTTTTGCCTAATTGTTTCAGAAAACGACAGTGAAGCAGCCTGTATCAACTCGCAAGCAGTCAAATGCCTGGGGTTTATTGCTGCTGGATGCCCCAGACCAGCGTCGGGATCAGCTTTTGGTGGATTTGATGAGAATTTGTGGTGTGTTGGAAGCAGCGTGGCTGTCCCAGGGACTGGGCCTGGACGGGGAGCGGGGCGGAACAGCTTTCTGCCGTACCCTGCTTTCCCAGGGCTGTGGCATTTGCTGTCACTGCCTTCCTTTTAATTACTGTCGTATTCTCTGGCTTAATATTAAACCACATCTCATTGCGTCCTGTCTGTTAATTGGCTTAACTGGCCATCACCCAAAAAGGCTCTGCTGTGTACAGAAACAAGCTTCCCCAAATATTTCCTAATTGTCAGTTGGTGCTTTGTGAGGAGACGGGTCCCTCTCGGCGATATTAATAGATGGGTTTTCTTTCTGTTTGTTCTCAGGATTGGACATTGATCCTATGACGCATGCCCGGAAGAAACAACTTTTCCTTCTGAAACACCCAGCTGGTTCTGCTGGTCGAGCTTCATCCCCCCCAGGCAGCAGGAGGATGGACAGGACCGGCGCGGAGTGCGGCGAGCAGAGGGATGGAGATGCCACCGAGGCCCCCAACTGTCCGAGTGGGTTCGTGGGGACAAACAAAAGCAAGAATTTGCACGAGGTGCGGAAGACGTACCCGCTGCGGAGACGTCTGCTCCCCTCGGTGAACAAAAAGACCTGCAAAGTGCTCCTCACCAGGCTGGAGGATGTGGCCGGGTCTCTGTCGAAACAGAGCCAGAGCTGTAAAAAAAAGGACCTTCCCAGCTGGATGGAGGGATTGGGACCTGCTTTGTTCTCCGAACAGGTTCAGCCTGTGGGAGCGGGGAAGAGTGATTCATCCGGGGAAAAGTGCACAATAACTTACCCAGGGACGGAGCAGGAGCTCGACGCTGCTCCTTCGGAGCCCAGGAAGCGCAGACTGGCCTCGCTCAACGCCGAGGCCGTGAACAATCTGCTCTTCGAACGGGACGATGGCCTGTTATCCGGCCGGCGATTCCGCAGGGACTCGGTTAAAGCCGGCGGGGACTGTACCGTTAAGAGCTTGCATTGCAAAGCAACTGGTGACAACTGGCCTGTGCTGGAAAAAACGGCTGTGAAAACAGGTAAAGGCAAAAACCGGCATGAGCCCAGTCCCAAATGCAATAGCTGTGACCATTCACTGGACGAGGTCTTTGACGATGGGACAAAGAGGGAGGACAGTGCCATCTCCTACCATCCCACCCCAAAGAGACTGGCCAGCCTGAACGCCGTGGCCTTCCTGAAGCTGACCCATGAGAAAGACCAACCCCTGAAGCAGAGGAGCAAATCGGACGGAGAGGGCAAGTCTGAGAACCACTGCTCAAAATCTACGCTCAAATGGGCCAAAGCCGGTAGGAAGAATTGCCTCAAGTCCAAGAAGGAAATGGCTACCTTAAAAATGGAGGGTCAGCAGGGCTGGCGGGGGCTCGCCTTCGGGAAGGGGGAGCAGCAGGACTCCTCCAGGCTCTACAGGGTGGCAGAACCCGCGCCTTACGAGTCGCTGTCTGGCTCCTACGCCAGCACAGAGGGGTTCTACCACAGACTGCCTTTGCTCATGGGTGGGCAAGCTTCCATGAAGCCAGAGTACGGAAGACCCGGAGAGAAATCCCCGACCCCCAAGCAGGAATTTCATCAGCCTTCCTTCCCCGTGCAGCAGTTCCCTCCCCTGCCCGTGCCCGGGAATCACACGGAGTGCGGATGTCTCTACGAATCCTCGGATCTGACTCCCCTGAACGGGTTTTATGTGTATTATGGCCAAAGTGGATACAGTGGCTACTCTCACTGCTCCGTTTACCCCAAGGACGAGCTTTCGCAGCCCGCTACCTGCGAGGGGCTCTTGGTATCGCCCGGCTCCTTGCCATCAGGTGCTCATTTCCAGCCACTCCACTGGTGTAACTCCCCGTACTGTTGCGGAGAAGGAACGGCCGTGAACAGCTACGGCGTCTGCGGCCTGGTGCACGTGCCGGAGGGACGGGTGGGCAGCGTGCACGCCGGCCGGAACGCCTACCCCTACAAAATGCCTTTTGCAGCAGGTAAGGAAGGTGCAAAGCTGTGAGAAAATCGTGCTTGGCATTCCTAGAAGCGGGCTGGTTCAGCAGGGTGGCTAATGAAGGCGTCTCGTGGCCAGGAGGCAAGTTCCCTCTGTCTGCAGCTCGGAAAGAATCCTCATTTCACCTCCCCCTGCCCCCTTTATAGCCCTGAGGGGTTTTTCCCACTGAAAGGTCTTCTTGGTGTGGAAAGCATAGAATCGGTGAAAGGATTTGGGCAGTGAGAAGGTGACTCATGACTTGTCATGCCGGAGCGAACCGCTCAGCTTTGATCTGTGTAAAATGAGTGGGTTTTAGTTCCTACATGCCCTGCGAGGCTTCTGGCCATCCTGCTGCGCTGCTCCGAGCACAGGGTCTGGAGCTGAGATCCTCCTCCCTTCCCAAAAGCTGCCTCGGGGACCAGAGCATCCCTGTGGAGCCCAGCGGTGGGAAGAGGGGGGGCTGCCTCACTCATTAGGCTCTTAATGACTGCGACCCCCCACAGCTTGCATTTAAGATTTTATAGATGGGATCTCCCAGGACTGTATAACTTTTCCCTTCTGGTCTGCTCTTTGGACAGATGCTTGAATTTCCCTGCAGTGCTCGAGGTGCTGGGGATGCTGTTTTTCTGAGCAGTGGTCCCAGCCTTGCTCTTAAGGCCTGAGAATGAAGTGCTGACCTGAGAGCGGGTGATGGGGATGGAGTTATTTCCCTGGTGCTTCTGTCCCGTCTCTTTTTCACACTTTGTCCTCGCTGTGCTTTATCTTGGAGCTTTTCCTCTGCTGGTGAAAAATACCTTTGGAAATATTTCAAGGTGGATTGTTGTGGGGGGGTCATCAGACACCAGCACGTTGTATAAAAGCGGTGGAGCTGGTCGGGGCTGTGGTCTGCTCGTGGTTACCCCCGTGCCCGAGGCTGGGGGAGCCCGAGTTACCCGCTTCAAACACGTTTTCAGGTGGGAAGATGAAGTTTAGGTTCAGCGCTTGGTTGATTGTCTTTGTTGCAGCTGCTGCAAGCGGGGAGCGTTTTGTTGAAGCAGATTTTCTGTTTTCCCTCAATACCCCCCTGTTTTCCCTCAATACCCCCCTGTGGCAGTGCCACTTCCCACGGCAGCCGCGAGACGGAGTTGGCTGGTGGCTTCGCCACTCTGTCGGGCACAGACACCCAGCTCGGCGGCGTGTGCCCGTCTGACAGCTCTCCCTGGGCTGCCCCGGGGTCCCCTCACTCCACTTTGTTCCTGAAATTAGCCTGCTGTGCCTCTAGTGTGGCGGGTGGTGCCAACGGTGTGTTTCTGGAGTTCAGCCCCCCCTGCGCTGGCAGGGCCAGGAGGGATCCCAGGGACACGTATTGACTGTCGCTCTGTCACCCCGCGGCTATTTCTCCCTGTAGGTTTGTAAGTGGCAAGCTAATTTATTTCCCTGGCACATTTTGGGGATGCGGAGCCTTGTGGGTTAAAGCTGACTCCAAGTATAAATGCTTCACTGATCCCGATTTCCTTCCTGTGAGCAACTGAGATTTAAAAGCCTACAACATCAGAATAATTTAGACTTTGTTTTGCGGATTGAAATGTACGAGGAGGTCTCCTGGAGCATTCACAGGGACTCGGGCGTAGGAGTTGGGTTTGATATCCCAGTGTCTGAAATCTCCTCCTTCCCCGGGGTGGGCTGTGGCAGCGAGTGGCAGGAGAGGGGCTCCAGCCTCTCCTGTCACCTTCCTGGAGGTCGGTCGGTCTGTCTGTCTGCCTGCTTCGGCCTGTTTGAGGTGTTCGTAGGGAAATAACCAGGGTCTGTTTGGCACGAATGAAGGGGTGAGGCTGTAACCTGGGCAGCCGTACTCTGCGGGACGTGGGGGATCCCCCGGCTGGTTTGTGGGGTGGTGGGGATGGGACGGGACCCACCAGCCACGGGCGGCTCCTGCAGTGGCCAGCGTGGCCAGCTCTGCTCTGCTCACCCACAGTTTAGTAGATACTTCTCTGAAGCTTCGCCCTGCTTTAGTTCAAGCTTGAAAACTGCTTTTGTAAGCAAAATACTGGGGAGGTGATTCATCCCCGTGCCTCCCAGGGCCAGGCAGGAGACCTGGACACGCGTCCCCATGTCATGGCTGGGCACTTGCTGCGGCACTTGCCACCCGGGGCCAGCAGAGCCCAGGGCCAGCCTCACGCTTGCGGTGGCTTCTTTGGGAGCATGAAGTGGGCGAGAGGAGGCGGTAATTCCCCGTTACTGCCAGGGGGTCTCGGCAGTTCCTCAGCTGGAGCCTGGTGACTTTGGGTGTTTGTTCATGGTTAGGATCTACGGTCCCACAGATCTCCTTGGACACGCTCTGCTCCAGAGGCATCTCCTGGAGCTGGCCTGAAGCCGCCCTTTTGGTCACCCCAAAACCCCACGCTTTTGGACTGAGGGAACGGGGGGGAGCTTGTTGATCTGGGAGCTTCCTCCCCGCTGCCAGCGGGAAATTCAAACCCTGCTTGCTCCTGTCGGACACATTGGCCCAGGCTGAGGGCTCCTTTTGTGACTCCTGGAGCCCTGCGAGGTGTCCTGGGATGCTTTTTGAGCATCAGCAGTCGTAGGATCCCATGGTGCTCAGTGTCTCTGCTCTGGGGACACAGTTGTGCTGAGGGCAGCAGCGTGTGTCCTCCTACACAGTTCTGTTCCGCGTTGTTGCCTGTTTCTGGAGTTAATTCAGAGAATCGTCTCAATTTTCCCTGATTAGTAGAATTTGGCTTTTTTTGAAAGAAGCTGGCCGTTTCTGCGAGCGGGGTTTAATCCTTCCCATCGTTCTGATAAGCCTTTTATTTCTTTTATACATATTGACAGGCTGGAACCGCTTTGGAGAGCGGCCAGCCCCCTGGGCCCCGCTGGCGGGGGGTTCCGGTGGGTTTGTTGTGGTGCAGCGTCACCGGCAGCGACACGTTGAGCATCACGGGCTGAGAAATAGCTTTGCTCTCAGAATCCAGTGACAGTGCAAAATGAAATTACAGCACGGAGAGTCTTCCCGGCTGTAATACAGTACAGGGAGTTTTGGGGGAAAGCAGCGGTAGTTTGGGACAGTCTTGATTATGTGGTCATCTTAGATTTCCAGGGGGTCTCACGTCTTTTCTTCCCTCCTCCTAGAAGGCTGCAAGTCTCTGGACCAGCTGAACCTCACAATCCCTGTGGCAGGGCACCCCGCCTCGCCTGCCCACCCGCTCTCAGGATGCCCTGTACCCAGCGTGCCACCGGCTGCAGAACCCGTTCCTCATCTGCAGACCCCCAACTCTGACCCTCAGACCATGGCCCGGGAATGTCCACAGAGCTCCAAGCCTCCCAGCGGTTCCAAATCCGGGCTCCGAAATACTCCGGGCTGTCTCCACGCCTCCGACAGCAAAGCGGCGGGGGGTCACTCCCACCCAAAGCAGCAGCGCATCGGCCGACGGAGAGCCACCAACGGCTGGATGCCCGTGGGCACAGCCTGCGAGAAGGCCGTCTACGTTGTGGTAGGTGTCCAGGTGTCCGTGGAGCGCTGGGGTCTGCGCGGTCGGGCAAGATCACGAAGGCCTGAGGGCGTTCTGAGTCTTGCTTCAAGGTGGAGATGGTCACTAGGTGCCATCTAGAACCTCTCGCACAAGCAGACGGTGCCTTTCGGCTGGGCTTTGAGGCCATGCTGCTGTGGGCTTTGTTGGTCTTGTGCAGCCTGGTATCACCTGGCACAGCGCGACGGGCTGCTTGGAAGGGAAGGAAAACCTGCTGCTCCTTTGCTGGCATCAGCTGAAATGCCACCGCCATGACTACTTCTGGCTTCAGCATGTGCAAGGGTGTGAGTCTGTCCTGCAGAGAGTCTGTCCTCCAGCTTCCTCCTCCGGGCTTGGGGCAAACCTGCTGGAGAAAGCCAGGGAGATCTTAGCCTTGCTGTAAGGAGTGATTGTCTAAAGGTCGCTCTCGTAGGTGGTTCTTCTCACCGGTGGTGTCTGCAGCCCAGAGGGATCTCCCAGAGAGCACAGAGGGACAGTGTCCTGGCTCCCAGGTGGAATCTTTCTAGCACATGATATCCCCCTTGCTGTAGTTTCTCTGGTGGCATGGCCGCTCACCCCTTCTGGGGTTCCTTGTCTGTGCTCTCCCGTTTGCTGTGTTCGTGGGCAGAGCCTGGCTCCTGCAGGATGGGAGACTTCCTGCCAGAAAATGCAATTAGCTCCAGAAAAGCCCACTTCAGTTGAGAGAGAAGGAAATATTCTTCATGTTATTAAAAGAGAAGAGCATGGATTTTGGAATCCAAGCCCACGTGTTGTCTGGGAAGGTGGGAGGAGGTGTTGAGCTGGGTGCAGTCAGTGCCCGGGGGAGCTGTGGCCCCAGCGGAGCCGGTGGGGTGCGATGGGGTGATCCCCGCTGCTGCCAGCATCCCCCAGGACGGGGTTTGCAGCCCTCGGGGCTGTGTCCGGGGACCAGGGGCTGTGTGAGGACAGAGCCCCCAAAAGGCAGGGACGGGGCTCTCGCATCCCTCGCTCAGACTGTGACACTCGGAGGGGAGCAGCCCCCCCTTCATCTCCCCGATCCCGGTGCCTAACGCTGCCACCAGTGCCTGGGCGGTCGGGCAGGAGGTTAAACCTGTCTGCTCAGCCACTCTGAAGAGAATTTTCAGAGAATAACTAAATTAAAATATAAAACCCCGGCTCACAGCTCAAAAAGTCATAATTTTGTAACATTAGAGGGTGCAAAGGCAACGTTAGCCAGCTCGTGGAGCTTTATGCCACCCCCTCCCTGCCCCCTTCCTCTGAAATATTTCATGTTTTATCTGTGTTCTTGCACTGTGTGTATCTGAGAAATGCATAGCATTCAAAATATGCCTTCTTTTCCCTGCCTTTGACTCTGAGGGTAGGCAGGTAAAAGACTGATTTTTCTGTATTTCTGATAAATGTATTTTTAATTTGCCATAAGGTAATAATTTCAGAAATGCGTGCGTTTACGAGACTTGCTGTCCTGCTGGGGAGCGGCTCCTCCCTGCCTGCGCTGCCGAGGAGAAATAGTCGTGTTTTGGTCAATTTAAAAAGGGGGGGCCACCTCTGACCTGTGGATAACTGGGATGCTGTTCCTCAGTGAACACTTTTTACCTGCGAATGCCCAACTCGTAGAAAAAGTAATTTGTTCAACCTGATCTTTGTAACAAACCGAGCTGGTGGGGCCGGAGATGCCACGAGAGGGTTCGTGCTGCCTGGCTTCCCCGGGAGATGAGTCGGAGCAGAAGCCCTTGGCTCCGGGTAGCCCTGGGCGAGATTCTAATCCGCAGCAGAACTAAGGGAGTCTCGGGCTGGGGTGGCGAAGGGTAGATTAACCTTTTGCCTCTGCGTTGGGGTTGCTTTATCGTGTGTGTTGTGATGGTACAGAACGAACCCGAGCCGGCCGTGCGCAAGAGCTACCAGGCTGTGGAGAGAGACGGGGAGATCATCCGCGTACGAGACACCGTCCTCCTCAAGTCAGGGCCCCGGAAGAAATCTATGCCGTACGTGGCCAAGATCTCGGCGCTGTGGGAAGACCCCAAAACAGGTACCGTGCCAAGAGTACACGCTTCGTCTGTGCCTGGGAGGTGAGGGGGAGCTGGGAGAGGGAAGCGATGGGTCTGGGAGAGCTGGGAGCTCGTTAGGGGACTCCGCCGCTGCCAGAGCGGGTGATGGAGAGGAAGAGATTAGCTCCATGGCTTCTATTCAGATGGTTCCAGGAACTGAAACGCTCTTTAATCACTAGCCTGGGACTGCTAATCAAAATCTGTCTGGTCGTGAAAGCACATAATATCTGCCAAGTGCCCGTCTTAGCAACGATCTCCTTTATTATTTCATTGCAGCAGACGTCTCGGGAGCTGCTGTTTACCCAGATGCTCTCCCCGACATCTGGGCCGGGAGCCGCTGCGGGGCTCGGGCTGGTCCCCAGCAGCTCGGGGGGACACGAGGGGAGGTGGTGACTGGAGTCGGGGGGGGTTGGCCCACATCTGGCAATACCTGAGCCGAGGAAGCTGTGCCCAGTGTTGTAAAGCACAGGTCTAGCTTAACAGTAGAATAAATTTAAAAATGATGTGTAAAAGCAGCGACTGAGGTGAGAGCCCTCATCCTGAGACAGCACTAACCCGGGAGTCAGTGCTCCGAGTGCTGAGCTTTGCACGAGCATCTTTTCCAGCTGGACTCCAAACGGATACGTTTTTCAGATGGAAAAGTTTGATTTTTGTATTTTTTTGGTGCCAAACTGACCTCTTTGTGACACCGTAGCACAAGCAGAAGGGGGTGAAGGTGTAATGGAACAGCAACGTGACCGACTTCATACAGCTTCTTGCTGTAACAAAAGGACACCTAGTTCAGCATGAAATATTTATGGCGGCACAGCTGCCTCCTCGGGAGCGCTGAGGGAACGAAAGGGAGGAGGAGGAAGCTGGGTATTGGTGGGAAAACACTACAGGAAGGTTGAGGCTTGACGTATTTTAATAAATCTCCTTGCAGGGGAGCTGATGATGAGCCTCCTGTGGTATTACAGACCGGAGCACACTCAGGGCGGCCGTAACCCCAGTATGCACCAGGTGAGCCATCCCAGTGTGTCCCCATTCCTGTGGGAAGAAGGGCTCCCCCACTATCTCCCCTCAAACGCAGGGGGCTGAGTCCATGTTCTGGGTACACTGGAGCTGCCTACTTGGCTGTGATGCAGATGTTGCCAGATGTGTTGGGTGCTGGTGTCCCAGAGAGGGGGCTTTTCCCCAATTTAACGCCATGTGTAGAAACTGGGCTGTAACGGAAGCCGCTGCGTTCTTTACGTGGCCACCTCTGAAGTTTAATCTGAGTAAACTGAGCATTCGGTGAGTGGTTGTTTTGAGCGCTGCCTTAGGAGTGAGGAAAAATGAGTTTGTAGTGAGTCAAGATCAGACGCTTTTCCCAAAAGGCCATTTGAATCCACCCAGAACTGCAGAGCTCAGCACTACAGCTCCTGCTGCCGTCCTGCATTGAAGCACCTCTGTCATGTGCTGCCTTTTGAGCACACATCCCTTAATCTGCTGCTTAAACTCCAGAAACTTGTTTGTTTTGTGCAGAAATGTGGGTGCATCACCTTCCCCCGTGTAAATCTAGGATGAGAACGAGTGACTGACTCGGGGGGTTGTGCCAGTGTCACAGAGTTTGCTTTTTCGAAGGGAAAACGTGTGAATCACTGTGACTTCATGCCTTGCTCTGCTTTGCATGGGCTTGTGTTGGGTGACGGAAGCAGCTGGTTTTAAACTGGGAATGGAGAATTTACTGCTGTTTCCAAACCACCAAAATACCTGGTGCATTTTTCCTTTTTTTTTTTTTTTCCTCCCCTTTTTTTAAATGAAAGGGGAGGGTGGGGGTGAGAGCAGGACTGGGCATTGTACTGGCCTGACTTGCAGGCACGGAGGAGTTTCTGAGCCAAAATGTGGTACCAAAATGAGTTTTCTGGTCCATAAATGAAGTGCGATTGTGTCCGGTTGCATTTCAGCCTAGAGAGAGAGGGGCCCAGTAGTTTGAGAGGGAGGAACGAAGCTGGGTTTTTGCACACCTGCTTAATTACACAAGACTTCAAACGAGAGGGTGCCATTTGGGCTGAGTCGCTAGGACGGAGCTGCCAGAGATGACTCGGAGAGTTCTAAGAACCAAAACCCCGATGTGCAAGGCGAGGCATTCTCCCTTTCTCCATTAAGGATGTCCCCACATGGTGACCCTTCTGTGAGTCTGTCCTTCCTTGGGGCTGGGAGCAGAAACAAAGCCCATGAGCAGAGCATCCTAGTGCCCAGAGATCCCCTTTGCTCATCAGACCACTCCTGATATTCTTTCAGAATCTGTCTGGGATGCCCCTATTTAACCAATCTCACCAGCTGCACAGCCACATTTCCTAAATTACCCAGGGAAAAAAAGGTTATTGCTACTTCCCTCCCTAAACCAGCCTTTTTAATTGAATGGGGATGAGGAAGGGGTTGGAAAAGAAGGGATTCCCATAGCTTTGATACAGAGATGGATTAGAAAGACTGGTCGTGTGTCACAGGGCAGTAATAAGGACAGCAAAGTGCTGCTCAGCCTCCACTTCAACTCTTAGCTGTGTGAGTGAATCCAGGGTTTCCAGCAGGGGAGAGGGAGAATGAATGAAGAACATCCCCAGTGTCTCGGGGGAACGTGTTGGTGGGGAGTCCTCCAGCCTCCCCCGTGCAGGAGCGTTGCGGCTCCTTCCACCCAGAGTCTGGGCACGGAGTCACATCTTGGAGAAGCTGGAGCAAAGACACCTCTCACAGGTTTTTTTATCCCTTTCTGAGCCCCTGTGGTGCCTCCCCTGATGAACTCAGCCTTCCTCTCTCCTGCTTGTCCCGCTGTCTTCCCCAGGCATCGCTGCTTTTATTTTCCCAGTGCAGCGCTGTAAAACCTCCTCTCCTGGGACATTCTCAGCGGTGGCCACAAGCTCCCTGTGGTCCCCAGGGGGAAAGAAGAAGCCGAGGTTCTGCCTGACCGTGGCCTCGCCGTTTTTGTGCCGTTGGCCATCTGGGTGGCACAAGGAGCACTGAGCAGTGTTAAACGATGGGGGAACTCTTAATGCTGCATTAAATTCTGCTGCACGCTATAAATAGGTCCCAAAACACCTGGAGAGCGTCCAGATTCTGTGAAATATTGGCTCTGCCACGAGCATGCTTTGATAGACTCCCCTGGGGGAAGGTGTGGAGCTGGCCCTGCCTCCCTGGGGCTCCTGGCCAGGGGGGTGACCTGTCCCCCCTTCTCCTGCAGAATGAGATCTTCGCCTCCCGGCATCAGGACGAAAACAGCGTTGCCTGCATAGAGGAGAAGTGCTACGTGCTGACCTTTGCAGAGTACTGCAGGTAGGTGGTGCTCTCAACCTGCTGCTGTTCAGAGACCTTCCTCTCTCTCCAGCACCTGTCACTCTTCCCATTTCCCACCCTCACCCAGCAGGACTGTCCCAGCCCGACAGACGGGGGGAGCAGGAGCTGGATGAACGATCTCTCTCCATCCAAAGTAGGAGTTTGGCTGCACTCTGTGGGGGATGCTTCCACTCTGGAATCACTCTGTGCCTGATTTCTGGAATAGATAAGCTTTAAGGGCTCACAAATGTTTGTACTTGTATGACATGGGTATGTACATGTGTGAGATGGTACGACAGTGTAGAAAACCCCATAACTCGGAGCTAAAAGCTACACAAGGCAGGAAATTGGGCTGTATATCTGTCCCTGTGCACAGGTGCCATAGCCAGCCAGACAAAAAGCCTGGTTTCACCAGCATTTCTCCCAGCCCCTGGTGTATGTGCTCCTGGATCCAGGTGTTTTGGCAGCAGCAGCAGCACCTGGAGCAGTGAGTGAGGCTTTTACTGATAAGCTCTTGCTGATGGAATGGAAACTTTGTCAGGAAGAACTTGCCAGTGTCCATACTCAAGGCTGGCATCCTTTGATGGATGGATGCACGGGGCAGAGTGGGAACGGGGGTTGAATGGACACCCAAATCCACGATGCAGAAGGGATTTCCAGCTCTTCAGTTGTGCTGTGGGCATCGTGTTGGCAGCACAGCCTTACCAGGGAGGGGGTGGGTAAGCCCTAATGCTCTCTTAGTCCTCCTGCTCCTCGCCTAGGGCTCTGCTGTTTGAATTTCTGAAAACAAACCCTGTTTTACAAACTCTCTCTAAGCTGAATTTGCTCTTTCTTTTGAAAACTCTCAAAAAACCCCAGACAAACAACAAAAAAAACCCCACAAAAAACCCCTAAGCTTTAGATCCACACAGCTCATTTCCTTTCTAACAGCCCAGTCCTCTGGAATAGTTGTAGGCAGGCATTTTTTCATGCTGTTGTGGGTAAGGTCACCTTTGAGAGATAATCCCTGAAGGCATCCTGAGTTCTTCCTCTGCCTGAGCAGCAGCACCAGAGTAGTAAAAGCGCGGTGGGTTAATTGCAGTCATCTGTGCTGTGTGACATCCACTGCTGTAGGAATATAAACCCTTACGCTGCTTCCCATGGTTTGGGGGGGATCAAAAGCAACAGCCTCTTCATGTCTCCCTCTTGAGCAAAGCTCAGTTCTCCTCCACACTCCTGTCCTTCCTCTTCCACCCCTCCTCCTCGGGCAGCCGTGACCCGTGGACGATGAAACGAGTCCGGGCTAACTCTTCTAATGAATTTCCTTACAGATTTTGTGCCTTGGCAAAGCGTCGCGTCGAAGGGATCCCGGGCAGGAAAACCATCATGGTTCCTCCCTCGGAAGAATACTCCACCCCTCTGCACCGCAAGGTGCCCGAGGACACTGACCCCGAGCTGGTTTTCCTCTGTCGTCACGTCTACGACTTCAGACACGGGCGCATCTTGAAGAACCCGCAGTAGCAGGGCGGTGCGGGGGGCACGGAGCCCAGGGGTGGGCAGGTGGCCCGGGAGGTGGGTGCCGCTCGCCACCACTTGCCCTGGGCCACTGGCGGGCGAGGGCGCCCGGCTCTCTCCTTGGACTGGAAAACGTGCACAGGAGCAGATCCCCACGGAGGAAGGAGGCAGTGATTGAAAGCACAGCACTTCGTTAAAAGCATAAATGAAAATATATACGTATAAAATAAATATATGTATATAGATATAGGTACTTGCATATGGAAATCTATATCTATATATGTATCTAGAGATGCATATATTGGGAGGGGTTCAGAGGGGATAAAAGCCAGTAAACTGAATCCAGAGCCATGGCTGGTGGGGATGGTGGAAAGGTCGGTGCGTTGTGTGAGCCGAGCTGTGACAGTTCCGTGGTGTCTCGTGCCCTGAGGTGACGTGTGAGGACAGAGCGGTTCCGGGGCAGAGCACAGGAGGGTCTCCTTTGTCCCCAGGACGGACTGAGCGTTCCCCGTGGGTGAGAGCTGCTTCAAAACACAGCCCTTGCTTTGGGAGCCGCCCGGATGCAGAGTGGCCTCGTGTCGTGCTTGAGTAGGTTTTGGTCCATCAGGGGAAGAGGTGACCCCTCTTCTCCCTCATCTTCCTCTTCCCCTCTCCTCGCTCTTCTCTGACTCCCCACCAGGACTGGGGCTTGGCAGCCCAGCTTGGAACCCTGCTCCATCCCAGGGCAGAGGCTTTATCCATCCCAGTGCCCCGTGTCCATCCCAGACACCCTGTCCCTGCCCCGAAGGGTCTCTGTCCCACAGAGCTCAGGAGCTGGGAGCTCTCAAAGTGGCAGGAACCGTGTTTTCTCCTCCCTTCCAGGTGTTGCTCTGCCTCCAACAGCCAGGGGGGCTGTGCGAGAAAAGCGGGTTCACTCTTTCTTCCCAGTTCCTTCTGTAACATCCCCCACAGTTCCCAGTTTAACCCCGTACATCTTCAGTGTGAAGCAGCTAGAGGCGGGAGGGTGAGATGGCAAACCCTTTTCTTGAGCGTTTTAGGAGATATTTTTTTTTTCCACATTTTAACCCCACGTGACTGTCCTGACCTGGGCGTTGCTGTTGAAGCCATCAGCGGAGCCGTCTCGGGGCTCCTTGCAGCCTCCCCCCCCCGGGCTCCCCCCAGCACCCGATGGGCCGTGGCTCCTGGAAGGAGCTGAGCGTCGCTGCGGCTTCGCAGGGACTGACTCCCCCGAGTCCCCCAGACGTTGCCTCTTGCCTTACGTGTCTAGATCCCTGACAGACCTTGGGGACTGCCGACTGTGGGAGTTAATTCTAAGCAAACCAAAGGACAGCGTGTAACAGCCCCTCGCTGGCGCCCAGCTGGGGGTCCGTTCTAGATTGCACTAACCTAACGAAGGAGACCCCCCACCTCCTGGCCCACCTCCTGCTGGCTGCAGTCGCTCCTTGAAACTAGGGATCTGCATTTCTCCCCTCCTCTTTTTTGGGGCTTCTGAACTCGTGTTAAATGGTGGAAGTGTTCATACTGCTTTAATGTTGTCCCGTGGGTGGAAGTGGCACCACCCGAACTCCCCGTGGTGGGAAGGGAGGGCTTGTCGGCTCGCTCCAGTGGCTGCACCCCTGCCTGGCCTGGAGAGAACCCCCCAGCATCACCCCCGTCAAGGCAGGAGCTCTCCAGAGATGTGCTCTACATACCAAAGAGGGGAACATGTCGAGAAGACGGCTCAAGAGGAGGTGAGAAGATCAGGTAGCCACCACGGCGGGCGAGCGGCCCTTGGTGGGCGATTCCTGCTCAGTGTTGCCGAGGATGCTGGAAGAGCCCTCTCCGTTCTTGCCTGTGTAGCCCGGGGGGAGAAAGCCCCCCCCACTCCAGGAGGGTCCAGTCCAAGCAAGAATTCTGTGGGTGAAGCATCTTCTCTCGTTTATACCTCAAGATACTGTTAGTGTCAAAGTAATTGCTCAGATTTCTCCTCAACAATTCGCTTGGGCACTGGTGGTCTCTTGGAAGGATGCGGTGGGGCTGGGGGTACAGCAGCACGGAGTGGGGAGGGGAGTCGGGAGCACTGCTGGGGCTCTCGGGGGGACATGCCACGGGGGGTGTTGGAGAAAGTGGTCTCTGATGCCACCAGGAGAGGACATTAGGCGAGTCCCCTCTGTAGCCAGGAGGGAGGATGCTGGGGATGCAGAGTTGCTCCTGCCCGTTGCAAACAGAGGATCATGGAGAGGGCTGGGGAGCTGCACCCCGGGGCCGTGGCACAGGGTGGTGGCCTGGAAGGTGATGGGTAGCCCCAAATGCACACACTTGACTCGATAGGGACTCCTTTGGCAGCCACCTTCTTCTAGCAAAGTGCCACCAGATGCAGGATGCTCCAAGAGCCACCCACCTGGCAAAGCCCGAGCGTCGCTGCACCGTCAGGGACAGCCTTGGAACCCACCTTGGAAACCACAGCAACTCCCTGGATCTCCTTCTCCTGAGCCCTCTCCCCCTGCTCCCCCCTTTCTCCTGGCTCCTCTGTGGGCAGAAGAGAAACGGTCCTTGCCCCGGGGCTGGAAGGGGCTCCGGGCGCTCTCTGGAGAGGACAAATCCTGACTCTTCTCGTGTTAGAACCTGCTTCAGGCCAAGAACGTTGTTGGAGGTTCCCGTGGCTGCGTATGCTGTTGTGCAAACAGCATGTAAATGAATTGAAATGTCTTATCCATAATGAAAATATTTCATGCTTTTTTAATCTATTAGATATGGAAATATTTTTTGAAACTGAAAATGCAGTCAGTAGAATTTAAATTGAAACGTAATACATGTAAAATATATTTTAGTTGATAATTTTGTAAAATGCACTTTTTTTGTGTCTCTTCCCTGGTTTCCCAGATCTGTATTTCAGTGTTTACAGATGGAATGAGAACATTCCCTATACCCTCCTTCTGTGAGAAAGATATATTAGAAGTAATTCTTAAAAAATAAATTTGAAAAATTGTATTGATTTAGAAAACTCACGGGTGCTGCGCTCTCCTTGCTCTTCTCCTCCCTCCCTGAACTTCCCCCTCGCGCCCGGTGGCTGCGGGAGCTGGAAGCGATGGAGAAGGTGCCCACGTGGAGCAGAGGTGGGTTCTTTGGGCTGGGACCTGGGGAGGTGTCTGCTGGGAATGGAGCGAGTGGAAGGAGATTTGTTTGGGGTTTGACATTTCTTTTCCAATCTGCTCTCGACAGCTGCTGACACCAGGGTTATTGAAACCTCTGCCTTTCAGAAATAATGCTGTGTATTGATTAGAGCTGGACCCTTGCACGCCTGGGCAGGGAGAGGATGAGTCCTGGGAACAAAAGGAGCAGGGGGACAAAGTAAGGTCTGTTACCGCTGTTGAATTAGCTCCTAATTATAGAGAGGTGAGCGGCGAGCGTTGGGTGGATGCAGACAGGCTGGGACCGCATCCCCAACGCCCCTCGCGTCCCGGCTGCAGCGTCTTTCACCGGGTCCTGCAGCATCTTCTGCTCCTGGGTCACCTGGAACAGGAGCTGGTGAGAGTGTCCCCTCAGGGGAGCCGGGACCTCCCCTCCCAACCTGCCTCCATCGCTGCCCTCGCACCCGCCAGCACCGGGGCTGCCTTTATCGAGTTCCTGGATGAATTTCTTCATGGGATTGGGGCTTTGATGGAGGATTCTGCCTTCCTCCTGCGCCCGTCGCGTTTAACAGGGAGCTGTGTCACAGCTCCTGGTGGGAACTGCGGGCAGGCTGGGCACCAACCTGGAGAAGGGGATGAAAACCAGAGAATTCAGGCTGAAAAAGGAAACTGACTTGATAATGAAGTGCATTAAACGGTGAATTATCTTCCCAAAGGGAGTACGGAGCTCGTCCAGTCACACTGGGATTTGCAAACCGGCGCGGGGCCAGCAGGGATGATATTCCTGACCCCGCAGCTCTGGATTTCTGCTGAAGAGCCGATTTGAAATTCGCCAGTTGTGTCTAATGTGACTCACCTGCCCTGAGGGATCAGCGGCGCCGGTGCCAGGAACCCGCACCTCGGGGCAGCTCCCGCGCTTTGCCGGGCGGGAACAGGCTCTCGAAGGGGACAATTAGAAAGAAAACCCAGGAAAAAGCTTTTCTGTCCTGGCTCGTCCCGCCTGGAGAGCTGTCCTCAGAAGGATAATCTGTGGCACACTGGAAAGTTGGGATTAATGTCAAACAAAATTGGATTTACTGTTGAAATCTGCTGCCCGAGGGAGCTGCCATGGGTTGTATCCGTCTCTCCTGCGCCCGACGTTTCCCAAACTCCTGCTCTCCTGCCACGTCTCTGATGCTGCTGGGGACTTTGCAGCCCCCTTGGCCAAGCCCTGCTGCCACGGGGTCATCTCCAGAGGTGACACCGTGTGTTGGCAGAGGTGGCCTCACCCAGCTGTGAAGCACTGAGGTGTATTGTCACCCGAATCCCCCACTGCCGTGGCCAGCAGAGGTTCTGTGGTGGCTCCATGTCTGGTTCTGATGACCCCAGGGTGATTTGAGGTAACTAATCTTGGACTAGATGATCTCCAGAGGTCCCTTCCAACCCCAAGTGATTCTGTAGAGCCCGCCTGCTGTGTCACACCTCCCCTTGATTCCACACACAATGTCTGGGGAGTGGCAGAGCATCACCAGCCTCATGGGGAAAGTGACATAGTGACACTTGGGGTGCTGGGAAGGAGTCATTTGGGGCTGCTGGCACCTCAGAGGCTTAGGGTGAGGTTTGGGGCCTGGGATGAGCTCAGTGGGTGGGAGATGTTGAAAAGTGCACCCTGAGCTTTGGGAACTCAACCCTTTGAGCAGCGGGGGATGGTTCCTCTGTGTTATTGCTGGGGTTCCCTGCAGCTGCGGGGGTGCTGCTGTGGCTCCTCACTCCGTGGCTCCTCGCTTCGCCTTGGCGTAGCCCCTTCTGGCAGGGAAGATGCCAGCTGGGCTCCTGGCTCCCACCACGTTCCTGGGGCTCCTGCCGTGCTCCCCGCGCCTCCCAGCCCAGCACATCCCACGCGCCGTCGGGACTCCCTCCGTGTCTTCCCACCCAGAGCAAAAGCCACCAGCTCCCGGTTACGTTTAACTGCTGCTTTGATGCCGCTAATTATAATTGACTGTAATTGTGCCAGAATCCATCCCAGCCGAGAGACGGGAGCAATTTGGGCTGTCACGTCAAGGCACCGGAGCACTCACTCTCCCGCCCGCGTCCCTCCGAAGCGGCTGCTGATAAATGAGCTGTCCCCGAGCAGCCGCTGTGTCTGCCAGAGGTTTGTCCCATCGACGGTGGCAGGGCCAGCGCTGGTGCCACCCAGGGAGAAGGGACGCACATCCCTGTATTACCCTGATGTCCCTGGGACCCGAAATGTTCACCTCGGCTGCTGCTGCGGCCGGTTCCTGCATCCCTCTGCCTGCGCTGCAGGGGCTGAAACGGGTCCTCGCTGCGGCCTCGGGGCCCAGGAGCAGCAGGAACCCACAGGTCACCTTGTGTGGCTCCCTCTCCCCTGAAACACCACGATGTGTGAGCCCGGGGTCTGTCCCCTGCCATGGAAGTCACCAGCACAAAGGGAATTCCCATCTGGCCTTGGGGAAGGAGCAGCAGTGGGGACCAGCTGGGACAATGCCGTTCCAGACTCCTGCAAACCCCAGAAGTTCACCCAAACCAGCCCTTTATCTGGGAATCCTCCCTGGAACGCCGCAGGGTTCAAGGTACATTCTTCTAAATACAGGTCAAGAGCTCTATGGGGCCCTCACCTTAACCCCCCCCCCGTGCAAAGCTTCAGCAGCAGCAAGTCCAACGGCCACTGTGAGGGGCTGGAGAAATTGAGGACAATTGTTGGGAAAAAGGAAAGCAGCGAGTCCAGGATGAGGGGAAGGGAGGGAAATGGGGCTGGTGTTGCCTTTATCACTGTGAGATGGGAAACCCACCACCCATTCCCATCTATTCCCATCTATATCCATCCATATGTTCTGTAGGGGCCAGGACCCCCCAGGAAAAGGAACCCCGGTGCCGCACAGTCCTGGTGCTGCCCTCGTTACCATTAATAAGGGGCTGTTAATAAGGCAGTACGGCAATGTACCAGTACCAGTGCCGTACTGGTGCAATGGGGGACGGGAGGGTGCTTGGGCTCACACGAAGCCAGACCCTCGGGTGGCAGCGTCCGTGTGACTCGTTGCCATAGAGATGGGGTGGCTTTTCCATCAGAGCCTCCAGTGAGAGCGGTTAATCCATTTTTAAGAGGAAAATGATATTTAATAAAGGAAACTATTTAAATCGGATTTACAAGATTCACTGAATGGAAGCACCATTTATTCCATGGCTTCCTATTTAATTTCAGTATCTCTATAAACCTCTCCAGAGCATTCTGCCAAAACAAGCTGGAGCTGGAGCGGCTTCGACTGCCCAATAATTTTTAAAAGCAAATCAATTTAACAACGCTGACAAAAGCCTGCATCTCCATGAATATTTCCTCTCCCCAAAGCAGCCGGAGCCCTGGGATACATCTATTAGCAAATGGACAAACAAACTGTTCTAATGGAGAGGTATTTTCGAAAGGATATCAAGAAAAAACTGGGCAAAGCCAGGCTGGGAGCGCCTGGGCTCAGCAGCCACCGGTGCCCGTGTCCCCCAGACGTCTCTTCTGGGAGCTCTGCAAGATTTTGGAGGAGGTTCAGGATGAGAAAGGGAAGGAGATGATGCTCTGCACGCAGCGACCGGGTGCTGCCACCCTTCCCCGGGTGCTCTGCAAATCCCCGAGTGGCCCCATCCTCGGCAAAGGGCTGTTTCCTGGGTCCCAGCCACCTCCCCTGTGAAATTAATGCAAAAATGATTTAATAATTAAAATTAATATGTCACAAGCCCCAGCACAGGTTTGTGACAGCCCAGAGCAAAGCCTGCAAAACCCTGGTCCCTCTGCAAACATCCATTAAACTCTGGGCAGTCTGGAGTTTTCTTTGTTGCTCGGAGTTTTCTCTGGTTCATAATGCAATAATTTCATCATTAATCCAGCTTTTTTCCCCAGCGACACTCACCGCTATTCCCACGCTGCTGAGAGCAGGGATGCGGTGCAGGTTCTCTGCGGGATGAGGGAGAATCCCTCAGGAAAGCTGAGATGGGGACAGTGGCACCTGCAGCCCGTGATAAAGGAGGTGGTGACAGAAAACCCATGAGGTTCCCTCTGGGAAGCGGTTTGTGGCTCTTCCCAGAGCGTTTCTGCTTCAGGCACTGGAAATGTTGGGGTTTCAAAAGCACCTGGGAAGAGCTGGTAAGAAAACATTCCTCCTTCCTCCCCAGGAGTTAAATTCTGCCTGTTCCCCCGAGCCACAGCTCAGGGCGAAAAGCAGATTCTCTGGGATTTCCCCTCAAACACTCTGATTTTTTTTTTTTTTTTTTTGAACCCAGATTGAAAGCAGAGCGTGGTGCCCTCTGACTCTGGGGCTGCTCAGCAGGAGCAGCGTCTGTGCTTTCAGGATCTCCCTTTCCCTTTACTTCACATCTGTTTTTTTCCCTTTTTTCCTCAAAGACACACACATGAACCCTCCCGGCAGGGGAACCAGCTGCCCTCTGCTCTCTGCGGGGACCAGGATATTAATTTCTCAGGGAGGGGGCTCTAAATTGTTCAGAATGGGGGTGATTTTGCAATTAACTGTTTTTCCTGTCCCAGGCTGAGGGGGGATCCCTGTCACCAATCCCAGCCCCCCAACATTGCAGCCCAAGCACAGGGAACGGGGAGGGCTGAATTCACACCATGTTGTGTAATTCCCCATAAAAAGGGAATTTTCTGGCATGTTAGTGCCCTTATTTTACCATTTTACTTATTTACTTATTTTAACAGCATTGGCCGTTCTGTGGTTGGGTTTTGTTCTCGCCTCCCCCCTGAGACAGAAGCCGGGAACCCCTCTGGGGATGGGTTTCCTGAAGGCATCTCCCTTCTTAGGGACACCCGGAGTCCCTTTAACGCCCAGAGAGGGGGACCCCCGGTGGGTCTGGGAGCCAGGGAGGCAGCGGTGCTGGCCCAGAGCCCACCCCATCCCCGGGGACCTCGTCCCACTGCCAGAATTCACAAGTAAATACAAGATTTATTTATTTTATTTCATTCCTCCTGATCCTTATTCTGAAGGAACTCTGCTGGGACAGATGTCAGGCTGGAATTCTTGCTCAAGTCGCTTCCATTCGCTGATCTAATTAACAATGGCGTGTTTTGTAATAACTCATTTTTCATGAGGGATGGAATTTACTTATTCTTTTCTGTTCT
>BJBW01009308.1:4669-15675 GCA_004320125.1 Scolopax mira
CCTTCTTCAAATGACCTTCCTTATCTACAGAAAAAAGCTCTAATTAGGACTTGTTGAGCAGTCACTGCAAAGAATGTGCAGGGGCTGAAAGTGCTGCTTCTATGAGACTGTTAAAGGTTAATTTACAAATAACAGCAGAGAACACTGATCTGGCTTAACTCTAGCAGTTTATTGATTAAAGCTATAAAAGATAATAACTAATTAGCAACCCACAACACAAACTGGGATCTTGGTTTCTTGTGGAATGCTGCAGCTGTTTAAAATTGAAGGAGATAGAAAATGCAGCTATGCACATGTCTATACTCTATATTAATTTTAATTAATAACCAATTTTCAATGGAATTTTATAATTCCAGATTTCAAAATAAGAAATATCTATGTATCAAAATACCAGCCCTAAGAACCATACTAAAGTCAAGGAAACACTGTGATAATATGTATAATATGTTTAAATAAAAAAAAAGGTAAAACGCAGAACAACCACATTTCTCATGAAAATTAGTCTTCAAATCAGTGATTTAATAAATCCCAAAAATGAAGGTCATAAGCAGTTTAACTAGTTCCTAAGCCTACATAATACAGTATCATAGAGATTTGGTTCACAGCCTCTTGTAATAATGGAAAAAATCATCCCCATAAAGCACACTAAAAACATTATTTAAAGCTGCAGTATCTCTACCAGCTCAGTGAAGTCCAGAGAAGGGAATCATGCCAGCTTTCTCATGTAGATGCAGTACAGTGACACTATACTAAAATAGAAATAATCTGCAAGGACCATGTAAGGCTAAATCCCTTTCTTTTATCTCATGTTTTGACCTTGGTCATCAAATTCTTGAGTTAATTCCACATAGCTGCTGAGATCTTCAATGTGATGCACAGTCCTCAGTTTTGCCACTTCTCCCAGTACACTTTATTTCCAGGATGCTCCCTGTATGCTTCCTGCTCCTGGATTTCCACTTCTGTTTCTTCTATTTTCACCTCTTTCCTTTTACCCCTCTGGTCTGCCAAGTATGTGCCTCTCTCTTCTCTTTTTCCCTTCAAAACTTGTTTATTCCTTTCATCTTAGACACTGGTCTCTTCCTGCTCATCTGTCCACTGTGGTCTCTCTTCGGTGTTGTTATTGCAGGAATGCTGAAATGTAGATCACTGTCTTGGCCACACATCACCTTTTCAATATTTCACACTGAGCTAAGAATTTTCCTTTACAAATGCTTGTCATTTCTGACAGCTTGATGGAAGCTGGAGGGGAATGAGAATTTCAGATGCTTCTTGGGCAGAAAAAAAGCATTTTGAAATCAGAAAAAATTTTCAAAAGAACATGTAAAAAAATTAAATCTCTTAATGACAGGTGCAGCTTGGCATATTGATTATTATTTTTTTAAAGCTGATGACTCTTCTGACCAGGAACTCATTTGCATCACCACGTACAAACCGTAGTTGAACCAGCAGTTTGGGCATCTTGTCATTCAGTCAAGTCCCAGTATCTGCAGCCAGTACTAGGTAAATTAATAGGTTTGTTCAAATTTCTGTTTATCTGAGTGGGCAAAGAAAGGCGGGGAAGAAGATTATATAATACAGGAACTGCAGTCATGATTTGGCAACTGTTAAATTTACTTTCTGTTACTTTGTTATTTCCCTCTTAGGTCCAGCAAACCCATGACTCACCCATGAAAAAGCATTTGTGATCTTTATCATGGGGTCCATTATTTTTCAGTGGAGTGTAGGAAGTAAATTAGATTACATGGATGAAAGATTTAATAGTGTGTGATACCTTAGTCCTTGAAGACTAGGTGTAAGGAAAAAAATGGACTCATCAGAATTTGAAAAAGGCTAATGCTGGAAACTTCTGACTTCTGTGGTCAGTTTATCTTGATATATGTGTCTAAGACTTTGACTGTGAAAGACAATGGTCTTCAAAGAGTTTATGGCTTCAGACACTGTGGGGAATTCTTGATTCCACCCTCTGCAAAGATGTGTGAAAGGAATTAACCTTTCTCATTAGCTCCAGGCAATGCAGAATGCATTTGGGCATCTTGTCATTCAGTCAAGTCTCTGTGCATGTGCAGCTCTTCCGTTTATATTAGGGCCACATTTGTCCCTGACTGGAGCCAGATGTTGAATTTGCCAAAGTGGAGATGACCCCATCCAACTTCTGATCTCCACATGGGAGTGTTGTTCCAAGGCAGGTTTCTTGAAGGCTCATGTATGACTGATAGCTCCAGCTGAGATACTAATAACACTGGGAACCTGCAAAATTTCTAAAACCTGGCATAAAATAAGGGTAACAGGAGCAAAAGGCTAATGGTTTTCTGTGACCGAGTGATATGAAGCAAGTGTTCTCAAACTGTGGACAAAAGCTGCTACTGCTCAAGACTTTGTAATTCTAAGGAGTGATAAAGAGATTTTACACAAGGAGTTTAGCTGGCTATATTGTCTATCATTAGGTAGTAGGAGAAAGTTTAATGTCAGTAATTTCTCCTCTACTTAATTAATTTTTTCCTGTGATAATCCCTTTGCTTCCTCAAAATGGAAGGTCCAGTTGCTCCTAAAAAATGTTTCTCATTTGACAGCTGTTACTCAATCTACTCTTCCTTTTAAGAATCTATTCTTCCTTTTAAGGTCTATTGAAAAGGACCTGATTTAGATTATGGTTAACTTTGTTATGTCTGCAATAGCAAATAGTTTGTTAACTCTTTTGAATCAAACACCAAAAACTTCAGCTAGTTTATCAGGTTTCCTACCCTAATTAACCTACCAGCAAGATATTAGTCATACCCCAAACGCTTTTGTAACTGGGCAAAAAGGTAGGGGGGGAACAACACTTCTTACAAAAAAGTAGATAATGTGATTGGTTCCGAGGCTTCTGCTAGGCAAATATTTTGTAAATAAAACAAAGTCCAGTTTTGAAGTCCACAAGTCTAGGCATGATCCTGGTAACAATACCAGTGAGTTTCCCTTGCATATCTACTGTTAATATTCTGTAGATAGCCAGAAGACATGGATTTTGATTTCCATCTCTATAGGTTTCAATAAATAAACAGAAATATCACTCACAGCTGTACTACCTTGTGCTATGATCTTGTCAGAATTTATAAGCTAAACAAGTGTTTATCTGGTCAGTATTTCAGGGAATTGATGGTAATCAAATTGTTTCCAACGAGCTTACAGCTGCTTTATTTTCTTCCTGTTGTGCCTCCCTTTTGTGTGGGTTATTTTTTTCTGTCTGTTTTGTTTGGGGTTTTTTGGTTTTGGTTGTTTTGTTGTTTTTTTTTTTTTACTCTTTCTCTGCTGCTGTACACTTAATTTTTTTCTCTTTAGATTTTATTAAAAGAAAAGATGATCAAGCAAATGTTAAAACAACCTACTACATTAATGATTCCAGAGAAATTTCAACCCTGCTGTCTCTTGCAATATACAATTCACTATCTGACAGAAATAGGTGCATAAAATAAGGAAGGTTCTAAGCAATTCTAAGAAATTTTGATGTGGAATGTGTTTGCATTGCAAGTGATGAAAGGAGAAAAATGGTTGAGGGAAAGCACACCACTATGTGGTATTAAATCTTCCCCTAATGGATGTCTGCCTGTGTGCAGCACTTTGCTGTACACAAGGGTCACGAATGTATTTTTCATGTGTTTATTTTTATAACTGGGCATTGCTTCAGCATCTGTTATTAATGTTGTAGTGTGGCAGTGCCTCTCAGGTCAGATGGCGCTACACAAAGCCGACACAAATAGCAAAAGACAAGCCTTGCCTTAAGGAACTTACCACTTAAATGAGCAGAGCAGACAAAGTCTGGGAACACAAGGGAGAGGGATTGATCAGTATTCTGGTTTAAAAGGAAAAAAAGCAAGGTCCAGAAAAATTAAAATTATTCTTATCATGGAGTGCTCTATGGCAATGCTGAGGACTGGATCAGCATCCACCTGACCCAAAATTTTCTCACTGCAGCAGGGGTGAGCAGAGGATAACAGAGTTGTGAGCCTGTTTTGGGGCATCCTTCCCTGCTCCTCTCCAGCCTGATGAGCCACAGACAGCCCCTTAGGTCAGGGCTTCCTGAACACATTATGATTATTGTTTCAGCCTTCATGTTTCACTCCCACAGCAGATCTTTAGCAGCTCACAAGCCCTGCTTTTAAAGAGGCTTTACACACTCCTCTTGGACATTGTTTCTCTCTTTTGCACTTCCCTGATCTCTTTGCCGTATCCTTGCTTCGGTGGGACCACCAGGATAAAATTGGGCTGCACAAAGCAGAGAAAGCAATACTGCAATATTGTGAATATTTTTTCCAGCAAACATTCTGACTACTTATGTAACAGTGACCTGGAGATGCCGAATTTACTTTGAGAGCTAAGCTCTGAACACCTTCAGTCATTACTTGAGTGCACTCAGAGAGTGTAATGAGAGATGTAAAATAGTAGCAGCAGAACACAAAGGCAATCCCTTCATTATGGGGATTTAATTCTCAGAAAATCAAGGCTCTGGCTGTGGAAGGAATGAATCTGAGTGCAGCTTCTCTGCTCTTGTCTTGTATAATTACAGTCACCCAACCCTAAAAGCATCCCCTCTTAGCATGCACACACAGCTAGCAAAATAACTGGGTTGATTAGGAAGAAAACAAAGCCCACAAACCCATTGTGGTCCTGTGGAAATTGTTTCTATGTTTTTTAGGCTGAGAAAAATAGTGTGATGCTACTTGCACAAGTAGATCAAACAGGTTCAGAGATGCAGGGGAGAATCGGAGACTCGGAGCCTGAGGGACTTTGTGCATAGCCCATACGGTGCTGGGATCAGATTCCAAGAGGCAACCAGAGAAAAACATTTAACAGCAGCAGTTAATCCCACAGCAAATGCTGTCGAGGATGCTGGAGCTAGAACAGAATTCACTGGCAGTGTTTTGAACATGATGAAACTAAATTGCTTATATTTTGATTGAGTTTGTTACTCAGAACCAAGCAAGTGCTTAATTTGCATTTATTAGTGGCCCAGTTCTGTCTTGTATCCTCCTCCCATGATTTGGTTTTTGACTTAAGAAAAAGAGCTTTTGAAAAAGCAAGTAAGATTTGTTGATCGCTGTGGTTTGGATGGGCTGGCAACTGAAATCTGGCCACTGGCAAGCAAATCCAATGCCAATGGATTCGTAGGCTCTCTTGAAGGGTGTGAGCTATGCTGTTGCATAGGGTAGGGTGGGATTTGAGGGACTGCAAAGGGAGTTCAGTCTCCATGTAAAGGTCAGATCTCAGGCATATAATACTGAAGCACACAAGAGCCAGGCTGCTGCCCAGACTGGGAGTAGTACTAATTAAATACCTAATTGTGCAGCTGATCTCCTTAGGCTCACTTAGACAATTAATGGCAAGAGAGGTCGTCTGCCCTTCCCTCTCTTCGTTTGTCCCTGTGGTTACTAGAGCTGGCAGAGGGATTTTGCCTCAGGTTATACCTTCTTATCCTGTAATCACACCTTCTTGGCCTTGTGCCTGGTCCTATGCATTGCTTATTCTGGCTAGGTTATTCAAACCTTGAGAAAAAAATACCTAGTTATTTCCAAGAGGCAAGCTCTGGTCTTCAAGTAATTCCATCAGGAATTAATCACATTCAGATTTTTATTACATTGGCACTTGGAAATGAAGAAACCATAGACTGAGCTAAAAAAAAAAAAAAAAAAAAACCAGGAAAATTCTGAGACTTCTTTAGTTCTCGATTCAATTTTCTGATATTTGTGTTACACATAGTTACTTGAATATGGCAGCTCAGCTTTAAGGAAGAACAGAATATTGTAGGATTTAGAATAAAATTAGAGGGTTTTTTAACAAAGACAGTGAATGGAAAATGGCAAAACCCATGATTAAAATATTATCACAATACTGAAAAATGCACAAGAAGTTAAGAAGTCTTCCCCCAGGATTCCTTCAAACACTTCCTGCAGGCCTTACAACACTGTGTTCAAAGCAGAAAATCCAAACTGGATGTTTTATTATCAAGGAATGTTACACATCAAACACAGCTCAGGATTTGCAGTTGCAAATTACATTCCTCTCCCTCCTGTTCTCAGTCTCTCACTATCTCGTGCTGTATTACTTTGCCATGATTCTGAATGCTCCCAGGAGCAAGAGGTTGTAATTTTAGTGGTGAATCAACTTGCACGCCTATAGTGCTGTTTAAGTGGTCAGAATTAATAACTACAGTAACTGAATACTTTGTCACCATACCATTTCAAACAGACTGTAGCGGTAAGCAGTGTCCTTTCCAAATGACTGGTCAAATATATTCAGTCACGTGTAGGGGATAAGCTGGCCCGAAGAAGTAACCTGCAACTATGGCATGCATAGACTATCAGCAGGAGAAGTGTGCTAGCACCATGCCACTCATTAGGTTTCCAAGGGATTTGTTCTCTCTGGTTATCACATAACAATGACATCTCTTGATGGCAAAAATTACCTGTTCTCGGTAGATTATTACCTTGCTGCAAATTCATACTAAGTAAGTAGCAGAGTCTCCCACATGTGTAGCTGGTAACAGAAGAATTAAAATAAACTAATAACATTAGTTTCAGATTATCTGCCTCAATTATTCCCAGACTTCTCTGCAGCTGGGAGAAATAAAGCACCATGATGATCATCACGTTTTCCTTTTAATTGAGTTTATTTTGTGAGGGGCAAGGAAGAGTTTCACAAGGACTGCACACACTATGGTCCACACTGGATCCCTGTCTTTAACCCTCTGAAGAGTGCAGGTGCTGTTATATATAGCAGCACCTGCTATATATATACACAGCAGCGAAGTTTGAAGACAGAACAAGACACATTTCTGTTGTTCCATGCTGTAGATCAGTATATCCATCTCAGCATACAGACTTTCAAACTGCAACTACACCTATCTAGAAGACCGGTTAATGGGAAAGAGAACTACTTCTGGGTCAACAGGCAAAATAATTTGGTGATCCTAATGCAGTTCCCCATAAGCAATTTGCCACATTGGAGAAAACATTATCATAACTGAAAACTACTTGGCAGCCCTGGCAGGGAGGCCAGTGGGACATGCAGAGTAAATCCATGCAGGTCAGCTTCAGGTCTTTTCTGAGGCGTGTTGGCAAGACTAGATGATGGGATGCTTGGAGCATTTCTGCCAGCTTTGTAGCTGTTCTCAGTGGAAAATATTCCCAGCTGTCAATACTGATGCTAAAATTATTTCTTGATGCATTTTTATGAATCTTCAAATTTTATGTCAAATACATTTTAAAAGCCTAATCCTCATCAAGGCTTACAATTAACCTCCTTATTCTTTCCTGGTATTTTGCTTTTTACCTGTTCCCAGCTGGCAGGTATTTATAACAGACATTGTAGAAAGTGCATCTGGGTCCTTCATAGTCATGAAGTGAGGTCAGCCTTGGCTGGAGATCTTTGATAACAACTTCACTCTAATTTGCACATTCTCATTTCCATTTGTTAATTTCCCTTGATTAATATGAATTAACTACTAGTTTAAGAATGCTTCGCAGTCCCTTCATGTGGAGTAAAAATTCATCAGAGGATGGAATGCAGGTAAAAGCAAAATGTAGGTGTTTCTTCCTGCTTCATACTAGTCTTCCAAGCAGTCCCAGAGTTGACTCCACATTTGCATTAAAGGAGAGAAAGAGACAGTTAAAGAGACCAAAGTATCTCTTCAAGAAGAGCTGAAACAGCCCTATGTTAACTACTGCTCAGTACAAAATCACTGTGAAGTTGGCCTGCAGAGTTGCTAGGAAACCAAAATGAAAATCCCTACAAAGCCCAGCAATATCATGAGCATGACAGATTCTGCTGCTATTCTTCTTTTGGTTTGGGGTAGGTTTTTGGTGATGGTTTAGCAAGATTGTGGAGCATGGAGAGAGGAGAGAGGTTTCATAGAGCAGTGTTTGGAGGAAGCACTATGAAGCTGATGTCTGTAGTCCTGCCTGCTTTGCAAGATTACTGCAAGTAATTTTAATTTTAAAAAGAGTCAGTTTTCAACTCAGAACAATGGTGTCCTTCCCTCCTCTTACCGTGCTTGTATTCTAAAAAATATGGAGGCAGCTGGCAGGGAAGAGAGAGGGGCTTGTAGCAGGGAAGAGCTTGCCTGCATTTCAGGGGGGCTCTGTGGACTAAATGGATGCATAGCTGCATATCAGCTTATAACACTCTTAAGTCTGGGATTTTTGTTTTTGCTTTTAGTTCCATATATCCCAATCCTATCTCAAATCAGCTGTTTCTTCTCTGTCTATAGAGTTAGTTGGTTCAAGGAGGTGATCTCCCTGAAAAGACTTGTGTAGGCTTAATTTTTAACTCAATTAGATGCTGCTGCAAACTAACACTGGTACAAAAAAGGGTAGGGATATTACAGAATAAATGTGTTGAACTGCATCTTCAGAACAAAGAACTGTTGTGCTTGTAGAGAATCAGCCTTGTGAAAACATGGTGGCAGGAAGAGGAAACAAGAACTAATCTTGTTGTAGAGTTGATAGTAACAGATAATGAAGAGAAAAGGAAGATAAGGACTTTCATTTTCTGAATAAGAAGAACACAAAAAATGAAAGAGATAATATGTCCAAGGATAATAAAGCATTTGATAAGGGGTTTGAGAAGTAAAGTAATCCTCTGACAGAAGTAATTCTTCTAAAACATGTTATTTTTGAAGTATATTTATAAGGTAGAATTTTCAGTTGATATCTTTCAGAAGATATCTACATAAAACTCCAACACTGGAGACAGCCATTTTGAAAATTAGAGATACAGATGGGTTACAGCTACACTGTAACAACAATTTAGGCTGTGCTCAGCATGCATGGCTCCTCCATATTGCAGTGGATTTGCAAAAATACTGAAGATTTCCCCCATTTATACTCACCAGTTTGCTTATGCAGAGGCTCAGGTTTGGATAAGCATCGCAACAGTCAGTGAATATGGCTTTGGGACCACTCAAAAAAAAAAAATCAGGGAAAATCTGAGATACAATGTCAGAGAAATGCTTGTCTGTAGGAGGCAAATCAACATTTGACCATCTGAGTTTTTCCTAAATGTGGTTGCATGTGATGAGCAACCAAACTTGTGTCCTCAGGTAAATTCTGGTTGAGAGAAATGACGTTACATTTAGTTTGTCACTTACTAGGCATGTAGCCAAACCAGATCAGCTGCATTATGTTCATCAAGTTCCTTTGTCACTATTATTCAAGTGGCTTATCATGACTACTGGAAATGCTGACATTTGTGTTGTAGATGGAGGCCAGAATACACAGACTTCTGTGTTCTTAGTTAAGACTATAACATTTGCCCTGGAGCTGGGAATGACTAGCAGTGACACTGTGTGTGGGAACACATTTACTCAAAGTCTGGGTACTATAGCTACCCAGCCTAAGAAAAACTAGGTACAAGAATCCACCTGGCGATGTGGAAACTTACAGTGAAGATGAGACCTATGGCATGATTTTGGCAGACCCAGACATTCTCAATAGATAACGTTAGTCAGAAAGAGCTGTTGGGCATTCAGTTGCTGTGTGTGCAGCCAGTCTACTTGACCCAATTCCATCGCAGATGGATGGTGCTGCCAGCTGCAATATAATCAGCAATACTGATAAGCAGCAATATTGGATTGGAGAATGTGACCAAATGCTTGTGTTGTATTAACAGAACTATTTAATGGCTGGTGGACAACTGTAGACTGTTGAAGAAACCCAGTAAACATGAGATACTACTGCTTGGAATTCATTATAGCAGGGAGTGTAAGCCTTGCACATGGTTCAGTGCTGCATGAGCACATTCACAAGAAAGGAGGAAGAACTCATCAAGGGTTCTTCTTGCCCTTCCCATGACCTCTAAGTATATGCAGAAGAGCATGCTGAAGTCAAAATAGAATCCACTGTGAAATTCATGAAATTACTGAAATGCAGGTGGCCATCAAATGTAGTAATACTACTGTAGAAAGAACAGGATCTGTGAAGAAAAGAAACTGTTATATCCACTAAAATTAGAAAAACAGATCCACAGCCAAATATTTATTTAAAACCTCACAGGCAACGTGAGAATCAGCTTTGCCAGCTCATTGAAAAAAAGCATCAGCTGTTTCCACCATCTGAGGACAAACTGATCCGCTCAAGGCAGTCTTCTCTGACTGTGGTGACTGTCTTCTGCCAGACAGATTTACCAGACCAGCTGACTGTATTTGTCTTTGCTTTTGGTAGACATTTCTGGCAGTAAATGTTTAAGGGCATTAGGGCTTGAAAGTTTTTTTACTATTGGTATATAGAGACCACAGAGGAACTCCAAGACTTCTGAATGGCATGCATTTAGAGAAATAGCACTAAATTACCAATTTAGCAGAAAAGAAAGAAAGCCTGGAGAGAAAATCCCAAATCACATACTACAATTGCCTCTTTCTAGTGAGTGTGGGAAGAATGTAGCTAATGATCTCCCTTTCACTGCAGACTCAGCTTTGCAGCATATCTAAGTGAGATGAAACCTGCCCCAGGACAGGAAAATTTGGTCAGGCAGACAATCTGAAGATGAGTAAGGCAGAAGAAATCTGAATAACGCTAACTTCTGAAAACTCCAGTGGTCCACAGGAGACTGAGAGCCTGACCAAAGGACAGGAAGGGAGTAAGTGGTTTATAGTGTCACAAACTGCCTTTCAAACTTCTGTACTTTCCTGTAAGTATCCAGGGAGCCTTTCAGATTGTTGACTTGCAATAATGCAACAAGACCAGATTCCCGAAAAAGTAAAAAAAAACATAATTCAGAGTTCCTTCAAAATTCTGCATATTCTGTCAAGAAAATGGACAAGATTGCACTGGACTGGCCATACAATCCTTTGAGGTACAGGCTGGGAAGTGGAGAAGATAGTAATTAAATATTTGCTCTACTGTTTGGGCATCACAGCAATAACGTTTCCTCTGAGCTGTGCAGAACATTATACTTGAGAAGTTACTCTAATTATTACTGCTGGTACATGTAAAGCTTAGTAGTCAAACATCCAGGAAGCATCTCATTTTAAAAAA
>BJBW01009308.1:15874-27647 GCA_004320125.1 Scolopax mira
TTTTTAGATGTCCTAACTTTTGGATGCCCAACTACTCACTTCATATGCTGGGTTAATTGTTAAGTTCAGATCAGATGCTGAGGGTATTACCCTTGAAACTGATGAACAGAGATTCCTGCAGAGTAGAGCTTGCTTTCTGCTCTGTCAGATGCTGTTTGTGGCCTTCTGGATTATATACAAATTCCTTCTACTTTCACAAAGGAACTGAGGAGACAAAAAAGGTTTGTTTGTGTTTTGCATGGACTTCATTCACTCTGAAAAAGGGCAACCTTAGCAGGTTTTTTTCATACAGAACACGTGGTTTGAGACTGCAATTCCATGCTAAATATAACAAAAAATATAGCAGGGATTAAGGTAAGGGGAATATTTAGTTTCTGAGGTAAATTTAGTATTTGTGAAAGCAGGACACCTGGCAACGAGGTCTCCTGGTCTCCTGTTTACTGCAGATCCTCTGCCCTCTGCTGGGTAGAAATTTCTACCTCCTTTGCAGGTCCCCTGGCGTTTCATCTTTGACCTGGAAGAATCAAGGGTAGCAGCCACTGTATATTTCTTACTTAGGTGTTAATCAAGCTTTTATTTCTCTCCTGATGTTGGTAGTTAGGGAAAAGGATGTAAGTGTTATTTGTGGTGTGGAGATTTGTCCCTCCCACCATTTGACAGAGGCCCATCACTTTGTAACACATAGGCTGGGAGGTAAAAGTTGCAGCAGCTTTTGGAATCCAGTAGTGAAAGCTCCCAAATCGTACTAATTGCACAGATTTTTGAGATATGGGCAGTACATCCTGGCAAACATTCAGCTGGTGTTTCAGAATAATTTGGCTACACCTTTATGCTGAGACAACAGTTTGAATGTACAGAGTTTTCAGATAAGAATGTCACTGCCTAATCAGGAGAAACATATTCAGGTCAAATGCCAGATACAGTTATGCAGGAGAATAGTGTTGGCCCACGCAGCCTTTAGGGAAACATGATAATACTGGAATGCTGAAAATGAATCCAGAAAATGGTGTGCAACTTTGAAGGAAGCCATCAGAAGATATTTTTCTCTCTTGCAGACCATGATTATTGATTACTCAGTTCTGTGATTCTCAGACACGAGCTCTTCGCTGACTGAAATTAAATTTATGAAGGCAGTTGCTTTCTCTGCAGCAGTAATGCATGCATGGCATGTTCTGTTTGTCGCAGATGCCTGCGTAACAAAGAACACCTGTTATTAAATGCATGATGGTATAGAGAATAGGATGGATAAACAGATCAGGAAATTGCATTAGGTCAGTCCTATGTTGCCAATCCTGAACACTCACAACTTAAGCCTCAACTAGAGATTGTTTTAAAAATTAGGATTTAGAAAAAACCCAACAAACCAAACCCAAATAATTAGTTCCTTTTATTTGCTTTCTGGTGCATTAGCACGCCAAAAGTAACTCCTCCACCCCCACCCCTGTGAAACCTGAGATTTTCACAAAATCATGAAATGACTGATACTTGTAAAGAGACATATATTCTGAGAACTGGCAGGATGAACGGGCATGACATGATCCCACAGAACAAAGAGTAGAGACACAAAAATCCCACATGGGTAGAAAGAGCTACATGAGAAAACTCAGGCTGCAGTTTATGCTCTTTCATTATTTAATTATGATTGAATACAAGAGCCACAAGGGAAGGAGCTTGATTCCATTCTGTCTGTGTTAGACTATGGCAGAGGCACCTGCTCAGCATTTTACTTTCTTCATGAAGCTTTTCTACTGAGCCCAAAGCAGAATTACTTGCAGGAGCTGCAGAAAACTTGCAGAGAAGCTTGTAAGAGTTGAAGATTAGAAGGCAGGAAATGGGTGATTCACTTTAGCTTCTGCAGACAAGCACTAAATCAAAGCCACAGGCAGAAGTGCAAAGGATATTTGGGAGGAGTATGAACTGATTCCTAAGCTATTTACAGAGGAGAAAAAATAGTTGATTTTGCCTTAAGAAAACTCTGCAGGTTTGGGTGCCGTTGCAAAAATAATTGTCCAATCAGGTGACTTTGAGTCCTAGAGTGGTCTTGGACCAATGAGTTTGTCTCAGCTTCTTCAGTAAGGGAAAGTCATCTCCCCTGCCACAGTTTGATATACTTTGATGAAAGACTGAGGCCCTGAACAGAGCATCAGTTCAATCAACAGATTATTTTCAGTATTTATAAGCAGTTGTTTTGTTGGTTTATTGTTAGCTTCCCCTCTCTTTTTTTTTTAAAAATTGTGTTTGTTTCTCAAAAAAATATTTATGTGCCAAAAGGAAACCTCTTGGCCCTTCCAAAAAAAAAACCCAACCAAACAACCAAGAGTAAAGCCATCATAATTCATTTCTGTTATTTCTTTTTCTCAGATATTACAGGCAAGGCTATAAGGCTCATGTCTGTATTTGCTATTGAGCCTAAATATTTGTCCTCTCTCCAGGCATTGTCCCCTCCTGAAGACTGACACATCAGCTCTAAGCAACTGTCAGATTTGCTCATCCACAGAGATACAAATCTGTTTGCCTGCTCACTGAATTTTTTCACCAGAGATGCAAACTGGATAATTGCTGATGCAAAAATTGTCAATAGCTGCTTGTCAAATGCATGCAGTGCATGATTACACTGCTTTTTAGTTCTAGTTTCAGTAAATATGCACATGCGGTTTTTAATATAAAATTCAGAGTTGTGTGCCACTCTGGTGAGTAGAATGAAATAGATCAAGCACAACATTTTAAACCATTCTTTAGCTGTCTTTTCTCCTCGGTACACAGTATGTGTGCTTTGACTGCACTTCCTCCAGTCTCTGAGCCACTGCAAAAATTCCAGCCACTGAGCAGCTGCGTGTGTGCTTGAATGAAGCGTGTGCTACTCCCAGTGTCAGCAGGAAGAGATATAAATAGAGCCTTTTTCTCCTTGTTGTCAAAACCTATGTTTCTGCTGGCTACCCCAAGCAATTTCTTCTTCAAGTCTGGTGTAAAGGGAATATGTTTAAGTGAGATTCAGTGCTGCAGTCGTTGATCTTAGGGAGAATATGAAGGAATCTAAGGAATGCAGCCATTTACACCTAGTGCTTAGTGGGACAAGGCATATCAAGATTAATGAATGGCTGCTCTTGCTTCTGTCGAGGTAACTGGGAAGTTGCTGCGGACAGAAGATTGGTGGGTTTTTTTCTGCAGAAGTTGCCTTTTTTCCCCCCCTTTCCCCTTTATATATTCCCCCCAATATATTCCCTTTCCAGTGAAGGAATATATTGAAATAGCTGACAAAAATCCCCCTTTATGAAGGGGTATGTATGAAACTCTTTCAGCTTTGTGCTCCCTTGCTGACGCACACTGGTCTCACACCTTTGTAATGAAGAACCACTGCTGTTGCCAACTCACACACCAAATGCAGTCAGCTGAGAGCTGGTGGGTGAGTTGGTTTGTCTGGCACTGGGGATCCCTGAGTGGGAGAACAGTAGTCCCTGGTACAGCAAGAATATGCGTTTATCATCATATGATCTGACATATGGGAGCTGCACTACACATCCGGACCCTGGGAACTCGAGTGGTCTCCATGAATTAAAATGGACTGGGACATAATACCCATTAAGGTACTATTCCAGACAGAGAGCTGATAATGTAACAAGCCCTTTCTTCCATAACGTGGCCTGGTGGTGATGTGAGTGGGGAAAGATGCTGGGGAAGTAGAATCTGAAATGGGGTGTTCTTTGAGGTTGGAGAATGCTTGGCTCATCCTGGGAAGCACAAGGACTAGTTCAGCAGGCTCTGGTTGCATATGGCTTTGATGGAGTTGCAAGTATGGTCTCACCTCACTTTTCCCCACTCAAATAAATTTTTAGAGTGTTTCTGAGGGGTAAGCACCTGATTTGGCCCAGAGTTTCTGAAAGAAACACCATCTTTTCATTATGTGTGTCCATCACAGTGTAGGGTCTGCTGTGGGTATTAGCAGGCCACAATTTATGCAAAGAATTCATGCACACACCTCTGTCACCGGTTTCCTTTCTGCTAAGGAAGTGCCGTGCACAGCTCCCCATCTGCTGCAGTTCGGAGATGTACCCATATTACATGATTGGCATTACACACTTCACGATGGTTCCTATTGCTGTCAGGAGCTGCTCTCTCCATCATTCTAAGTACACATATAAGTACACACATATAAGTACACATTCTAAGTGCACGCATAAAACAGATACGTAATAATTAAGAAGCCAGCCACTCACCTCCTCAACAATCACAGAAATTCAAAACAAAAGAACCAATTAACATGTATGAATATACACAAAATTACAGTGAGAAAACAAAAGTTTAAAGTTTAATTCAGAGTTAAAATATTTCTTTAATATTCTACATGTAGATCCCACCAGATGGTAATTTAAAATTCCTTTTGAAGTTAAGTATTCAAGAAGCAAGAACATCACCTTTTAGCCTTTTTACCATGAAGATCTTTTAAGTGTCTCTATTCTTTGACAGCTTGTCCTAGTTACCTGGGCATTTGACACCTTTCCTGGAAGGAAAATAACTATGCTATCAATCCAGAAACAGTCTGTCTTGATTTTCTCCCTCACTTTTCATTTAATGGAATCATATCTATAAGAAATGTGAATTTCCTAAAATTTAATCAGGGTAGTATTTTTTTGTCTAACAGCCTTCATTAAGCAATAATGTAAAAATGAAGTTAATTTTACTTACTTTGCTCTCAGTCTTTCATTTCACATCCATTACACTTTATGTGTAATAATTAATTTCCCAGATTTGATCTTCCTGTTCATTTCAAGCCAGTTCTTCCATTTTTTAATATTTCCTTCAGAGAAGTGAAATAGCAGGCATATTATAAATCTATATATTTATATATATATGTAAATGTTACTATGACTGTTTAAGCAATATCTTTCATGAAAGAGAGTTCATTAAAAAAAAGTCCTCCAAGTGTAGACCTCACAATCACTTGAAAGAGCGAAGCTATTTCTGCAGTGGGAGAATCGATGTAGGGACTCTTTGCAAGGTCACCTCCATTTTCTCCTCCGAGAATGTTTGAAAGAATCTAAAAAATAGAGAAATAGTATAGCATGCTTATCCAGGGGGCTTATAATTTGGTATTAACAGTTACTCATCATGTTTAATTAAGATTCCTTTTCAGCTAATGTGAAATTAGCTCCATTCATCCCGTATCAGTGAAAAGGAATAATAATGGGACTGGAGATGACAGGAAGCTGCTAATGTGACATCCATATTGTGGAAGGGAAAGAGGGCTGTGAGTGCTAGAGTCTGTTTTGAAGCCTTTGATGTCTTCAGTTTTACAGACCCTTCCTGTGGAAGGTATCAAAGTAACACAGCTCTTTTAGGGCAAGTTATGCCTAACAGCCATATCAGTGAGAATCAAAGTAGACATTAGTTAGTGTTTAGTTAATTGGCTTTTGAAGGAGGAGAAGTTTGCAGACATTGAGTGATAAAGTAGCCAGAGTAGGTCAGCTAAAGGATTTTGTAGGTCTAAATTAATTTTATATACCTGCATATAAAACAGTATAGTTTACTTTTAAAATTAAGAAATCCCTTGAGGATAACAAAACCAAACTAAACTAAATAGTAATAGTATAATTTCTTCCCCTTTATGGTCAAGACAGAGAAAAGGCCGGTTTAAGCTTTCATGCATAAAATTCCACTAAAAGTATCACTTTATTAGTGATTGGTTCCCACTCTGAGGTTTAGAGCACAGAGCCACCTTTACCCTCTAAGAGACCAGGCACTGCATTTTTCCAGTCTCTGAAATGGAAAACACACTCTGTGTGTTTTTTTGAAAGGAAGATCCAAGCAGAAAGTGTCACGTTGGAGTCATCTGGCCTGGACATTGCAATAGTTTGGGCTGCTGGGGTGGGACCCACATAGAAGAGGAATGGTCGAAGCCTGTAAGCTGAACATAGATGATGAATACAGAAAAAAAGGGGTTATCTTTTAAGACCATTTCTTAGGTGTCCGTGATCCATTACTCTGCTATCCTTTCTAAGTGGTGAAGCTCACACATTCATTCATGTTTAAAATAGATACCTCTAAAAACATTGAAATAAATGTGTCCCTTTTTCTTTCACTACCACTTCAAGCATCCAATTAGTTGGTTAAAATTAGATTCTGCTTCAAAAGAGTAAAATTGATGCTTTAAGTTTCCATAGTTACTGTCTTTCTATAAATTGTGCTTGGTTTAAAAGTGGGGATTCTTTTCTGCCTCCCAGCACTGGGCTTTGGCAGTTGTGCTGGGCTCTTTCCTCTTTAGGCACCGGCAGTAATATGGGATATGCTAAGGTAAATTCACCTGCAGAATGTGATAAGGTAAATACTCCCCTGCACAGCTGTAGGGTCTGGTACTTGGTATAAAGTTTTGTTGAAGGAAGGAACTGAATTTCTTGGGGTTTTTTTTGTTTTGTTCAGAAGGGACCGAATTCAACTGTATTCTCTTATTCAAATAAGAACCTAGTTCTGTTCTAGAGATCCAACACTAGGAAAAGATCCAATCCCACCTTTTTTCTTTCATTCCAGTAATATGAAATCCCCAATGTGAGGTTTTCCATTGGGGAATCAGTCACAGCCAGCCAGATGGGGGCTGAGGCAGAAGGTGGCTGCAGACAGGAGTCCAAGCTGCTGATGCTGTGATCACCCCATGGAAGCAGAGTGGCCTCCAGTGGCAGAAGGCAACCAGATAGATAGTCTGTGTTCTTGGCCTCAGTTAAATAGCTCATCTATCAGAGAGCCAGGGGAGGGAGGGGCTGCCTGGCTGCAGAATACTGTTACAGGATGCAGCAGCAGCCAGGAAATGCTTCCTCCTTTTCACCTTCACAGCTGGAGCCTGTTATGATGGCCTGTGAGCCTGTTTTCTTTCACATAAAAGTACTTGTATAGAACAATTAAATTATTTTTTGTTTAAATTTGACACAGCACAATAACCAGAATTGGCTTTCCATAATACGGAGTAAACAGTGCATAGATCTGTTCCTGTCCTCCCGCCATTTGGTGCTTTGTCTTCTGCAATGTCTTTTGCTCTCTTTGCAATATTTCACACACATCTTTGTGTAACAGAGGCAGCACCAGTCAGCTGAAAGGAGCTACAATGCCACTCCCTCCTGGTCATATCCAGAGGGAGATTTGAGTCACAAATCAGACATCCCAGTTCTTAAAGTCCACCTTTTTGGGATTGTCACCTAGCAATCCTAATATTGGCCCTGAGCAGAGGCCTGGGTAGTTGCTTACTGCTCTGGTCGGTTCAAATTTTGGGCATTTAAGGAGGCACCTGGTTTGACAGAAAGGCAAAGAGAAGCCTATGCTTTGTTGGCGATGGGGGTTGTGTGGTGGTGAGGCCAACCCACTGCAGGTCCCCAGGGGAAGCATTGTCCCCAGCAGTTTCCCATACCACCTCTCTCCTCTCCCTGCCCAGGTACTGAGGGGCACAGCGATTCCCCCGACACTGACTCATTTCCATGCTCTAGTCACTGCCCTTTACCTTACTGCTTGTTTGCTTTAAAAGAAGGGCAGAATTGCTGATGCTCTAGCTTCCCACACTGTATTTACAAGACAAAAATCATCTGGGGTGTTTTGTTTGGTTGGTGGGCTTTTTTGTAGGGTTTTGGTTTTTTTTTTTGGCCTATTTTCAATTATGAACTCTTAAAAATGGGGACCTGCAGGTATAGTGAAATGCCCAAATAAAAATCCATCTTTAAAAATCCATATTGCAGGAGTAAGCTCTCCCTAACAACCTCTGCTTGCGACACAAACGTTCATACGCTGCATTCCCCAGAGTCCAGGGTCTGATTAGAGCTGGAAAGATGATACGGAACATCCTGGATGTGTGCGCTTGCTGTCTTGGTGATGCAGCAGATTAATCCTCAGTTGAGTGAGGAAAAGGTTAAAGCTTGTGCTGAGCAAGCAGTAACAGCTTCTTTCCAAGACAAATTCTACTGGTGGGAGCAGGACTGGGCTCAAGCACAGTGCTAGAAAGATGTTACCTGAGAAGATTGATGGTTTTGTGGGAGGAAATGTCTCTTTTAGTGAAAAGAGAGTGAGAGGAGCTTGGGGCTGCAGACACTGGTTTCTGTTTTCTTCTCAGCAGCTGCTAGAAGCCATTTGTGGTGCTCTGGCCACAGCAGGCTGTGGTACCAAGCAAATAAATTTTTGCTTTCATCTATCTCAGAACATGCCAGCAGAGCTATTTGGTAGCTGAGACAATTGCTTTAATGCACAGCCATGTAAGATTGTTTTTTTTATAATGAGATAGATAATCTTTACCTAAATTGAATTTCAGTGTTAGCTTGGATGGTAACCTGAGACTGAGCTGTCTCTCAGACAGAGCAACCTCAGTGCCTGCCCCCTGCTTTGTATCTGGATGTTGGAGCAGTGGGTGCTTATGGATCTCCTAGCACATATGTGATATAATTACCCAGTTTAATGTTACTGACTTTAAATCCAAGCAATGGATTAAAGCTACAGGCTCCTTGGTGGGGAGAAATTTTCATTTTTTTCATTCCTCCTCTGTCTGAATCATTCATTCATGCAGAACAGGTCAAACAGATGGAAGGGCAGAGAAGGAGAATTCTTTCCTTTTTTTTTTTTTCTTTAAGACTCCAAATTGATATAGTCCTTAGCGAAGGTTGGGATTGTTTGGCAAACTGATAGTTAAAATGTTTCAACTTTATTCTGGCTGAATCATTTACCTGTCTTTCAGTTCAGTATCTGCCATTTTATCATGCTGATGATGGATTTTTATTTGCTTTCTTTGCTGTTGGCTGTAGCTTTGGTTTGGGCCTTTTTTTCCTGCCTTAAAAAAAAAAAAAGAAAAGAAGATTAAATGGACATTTTAATCCCAAAAAGGCTTAGGGATGATCAGTGAAGCCAGAATGTCCACAGACATCCTCCAAATGACTGAGAGGGTTTTTCAGTGCACGCTGTTTGCATTTGATGTGCTGTTTCAGAATCAGTGCAGAATGTCAGACTCTTTATAAGAGTGAATATTCATTAAGCCTGCCAGAGGCAGGAGCTGCAGTCAGTGCAGCATCAGTGGAGGAGGCAGGGAAGAGAGAAATCAGGTTAATGACTAGCTTTCTCTGCAATTTGCTTCCTGCTTATTGCCTGATCTCAGTTTTAAATAAATTCATTTAATTAATGAGTTTTGCTACTTTGACCTGCGGACAGAAGGGTCTGTGATTAATGATGGGGCATTCCTAGTCTCTCGATAGCTTTAGTCGGCACGTTCTGGTGTCTAGAAAAAAAAAATTGAAAAAAGATATCCTTTAAACTTAATAATAATAGATGTCTTGATTGAAGGCTTTTATCTAAACGATCTGTGAGCCACTAAAATTTTAAAGACAGGGACAAAGTGGTGAGCAGGGAGGGGTGGAACAGAGTGAAATCAAGCTGCTGTCTTGGCTGAGCATGTCACACAGTCAAAAATGTCTCTGCAGGGAGACAGAGCTGCACAGAAATGCTTTCCCCTTCTCTCCCTTGTGCATAGGCACATCTGTTCTAACATGAGTTGGCCTTCTTCTGACAAAGGTTCTTTAAGAAAGCAGGAGAGGCATAGGAGGTGGAGATGATGTACGTGACAGAATATATGGCCAGCTCGCATTATGGGAAATAAGCACCACCTGTTCCTAGTAAACACCAGATTGGAGCTGTGGGGCTATACAGGGACAGGAAAAAAAACGTGTTTCCCCACAAAAAAAGAGAGAAAAATGTCAAGGAGATAGAAACTGCAGTCTTTTCCCAGACTTGATGGGGTATAGATTTGTGGGTGGAGTGATGACATGTTCTGTGAGCAGGCATTTTGTCCCAAATTTAGAAGACATCTCAATTTCAGGCTGTTTGTACCCATCAGTCAGCATTTCGACTTTGTTCCACTTACATATCAGCTCGGATGGTTTTACAAGCTGATGAAAGCCAACCCTTCAGAGGGGTGAATTTGCAAATGCTGCACCTGAAAAGACAGCACTGTAGATCTCAGTGACAGACCCGTACTTTGGAGTTTTGCAGCAGAGTATCACTCAAGACCTAAACTGTACTGGTGCTATTTCTGTCCCAATTAAAATGTACCCTTTTAAGGGGTGGAATTGGTGCAACCTTAGCAATACGGCTGAGCTTTCTCATGTATTTCTGAACAGAAGATGCCGATGCCTACCTAGATGAAAATCCCATGAAGGGATTAGGGCTGAGAAAGTGGCCTCATCTTGCAAATAGTTGCATAGGATTTTTGTGGCCGTCACTGTAAAAGAGATTATTTTCAAACTTTTTTTTTTTATATACTCTGTCATGGTCATTAATACAACATCCCCCAAGCCATGATGCTGCTTAGCTTGGTCCTAAGGGTGAAATTCATCTCCTTTTGCACTAACCGCCCACAAGTTAGCTATCTTAAGTTGACTGCCCAGGCTTTATCTGTAGTTAAAGAAGCAAAGACAATACAGCTCCATCAGAGAGGGGAGAGGAACAAAGAAAATTCGGTGCATCTAAAACCAGGTGTTTAAGCTAGGTGGGCTGAATTGCTTTCTAAGAGTGCATGCCCTTTTACAGATTGTAGCAAAAACTAAATTAGACAGTTTAAATCAGATGCCTACTTCTTTGGTGGCTGAATTTAGGAAAGGGATACCTTACTCCATGGGTCACATTTAAAAAAAATAATTAAGTGCATACAGCTACTACAAGTTAATTTTTAGGGACCCTGTTCCTTGTAGCAGTGCCTGGACACCCTGCACAGAGCACAGGGAGATTTAGGTACCTCTGAAAAACCCATGTGCTGAGGTCAGGACAGCCTGGAGCATGCGAACAAGAAGACACATCAATGGGACACAGGTTACATGCAACCTGCTCCATTTCTGGGATCTTGGAGACTGTGACATTCACATAATGTCTTTCTGTCTGACAGTGGATAGGAAATCTGGTACTTTCAGAGCAATTAGGTCATGTTGAACAAATACCTTTTTGTTGGTTGATATGAAGCTCAACATCAGCTAGGCATGTGGCCTCACAGCCCAGAAGGCCGACGGTATCCTGGGCTGCATCAAAAGAAGCATGTCCAGCAGGGCAAAGGAGGTGATTTTGCCCCTTTATCCTCTGTCCCTCTGGTGAGACATTACCTGAACTACTGTGTCCAGCTTTGGAATCCTCAGCATAGGAAGGAGTCATGGACCTGTTGGAGTGGGTCCAGAGGAGGGCCACAAAGATTATCAGAGGGCTGGAGCACCTCTACTATGAAGACAGGCTGACAGAATTGGGGTTGTTCGGTCTGGAGAAGAGAAGGCTCCAGGGAGACTTTACAGCATCATTCCAGTATCAGAAGAGGACCTACAAGAAAGCTAGATAGGGACTTTTTACAAGGACATGTATTGATAGGACAAAGAGTAGTATCTTAAAACTGAAGAGGTGAGATTTAGATTAGATCTCAGGAAGAAATTTTTCACTATGAGGTGGTGAGACACTGGCCCAGGTTGCCCAGTGAAGTTGTGAGGGCCTCATCCCTGGAAGTGTTCAAGGGCAGTCTGGATGGGGCTTTGAGCAACCTGCTGTAGTGGGAGGTGTCCCTGCCCATGGCAGGGGGGTTGGAACTAGATGATTTTTAAGGTCCCTTCCAATCTAAATCACTCTGTGATTCTATGATTCTATGAGAATACCTGTGGGAGGCAGAGGACTACAGTATGACCTGTAAATGTCACTGGAAGAGGAAAAAGGAGATAGAGACCATACCCTATGCTTTAAGCTTTCAGAAAGGTGTGTTATAGTTACAAATAAAAAGACTAAGTCCGAAATA
>BJBW01009310.1:0-115904 GCA_004320125.1 Scolopax mira
AGGGGGTTGAGTCCCCATCCCTGGACGTGTTTAAGAGTCGTTTAGATGTGGTGTTGGGGGATATGGTGTAGGGGAGAACTTTGTAGAGTAGGGTAGATGGTTGGACTTGATGATCCCAAGGGTCTTTTCCAACCAAAATGATTCTATGATCTATCTGACGCTAAATTTAATTTGGTTTTGTATTTGTCATTTGTTTGGCTTCTTCTGTGCCATCTCCTTTCCTAAATGTCTGTAAAATATTTCATATATGGGAATTGGTACAAGCCTTTGAAAGATGCTGCTAATTTTTTTGCATGACTTTGTTTTTTTGTTTTCTGCCTTTTTTTAAATGCTACAACTAGTTCAGTGGTTTAGTAGCTTGTTATGAAGTCTTGTGTCAGTTTTTTTTTTTTAAATCTAGTTAATGCCATCTGGTTCTGTCTTAACTACTTTTCCATTGACACAAGGAAAGAATTTTTAGAGACACTCTTTTGCAAAAAGTGTGCACATTAAATTCTAACAGATCATATTATTCCAGAGGATTTGCATAATTTCTAGTGCTCGGTTCAACCGAACTGCAGTGTACAGATGCTGGGTGCGTCGGTTTATAATTCTCTGGATTGTTTCTAGAAATAGTAAAATAGGGGTAGAACATGTGGTGCCGTTCAGTCCCCTGGAACAGTTGCTGTTTCTCTTGAGATTGCAAATATTAGTTAGCATAAGCGTGTGGCGGCAGTGTGATTTTCAACTTAGCATAACCAGCCTTACCGCCCGGCCAGCTGTTCATCCCTGCCCCTGCAAGGGTGCCAGGACACAAGGGAGCACAGCCCCGTGGCAAGCGGGGAACACACCTAGATGAAAACAGAATGGTTTGCATCTTTGTAGGTGTTTTTTCAACTAGACCAGTTCCTTGTTCAGATTTGCTTGAAAAGTTTGTACCAAAATAGCTGAGAAAGCTGCATGGAGGTATATCTGGCTGGCTGACATTCATGTAGCATTTTCCCACATGGATATTGTGGACTGTCTGTAATTAAATGCTGTTCTGTCTCACTTGGTTGGAACGCTGTCTTTTTCATGACCTTCACGATGCATTGCTTTTATATTATTCCACTGTGTTGCTACAGTGCCTGTTACATTGTATTTCAGGATGCATTCAAGTCAATCTTTTCCTGATTTAGCAATTCTGTTAGGTGGCTTGCCCTCAGAAAAAAAGGTTCCAAAATGATGGTTTAATTTTGAAAGCACTGTCAATTCAAAATATTTCTGCCTTTGCAAGGTGTTTGTTTGTTTTAAAAGAAGGCTTGGTACGGTCCATTCCTATACGCTTGTACTTAGGATGGCAGCCTTGAAAGGATGAGAACTGTTCCGTGGCACAAACTGCTTGTTCCTCCCTCCATGTGTGCTCGGGAAGGACGGTTCAGAATTGTGCTGCCTGGGTTGTTGAGGTCTGGGTTGTGCATGGACTTTGTGGCTGATCCATGGCCACCTGATGCAGGCAGGAACAAGTCCCACTGCTGACAGAGGACTAGGAACAGGCAAGAGACAGCACATGTCAGCAGGTTCTCAGTGTGCCTGCAAGTACCTTCCTGCTTGTGACGCTATCCCTGAAGGCTACAGCCACAGGAGTTTGTGACTCCTGGGTTATTTGTTAACTCTAGAAGCGTGTAACAGAAGACAAACACATGGTGTGCAATCCAGAGTACATAGTGATACCATACACAAAACTGAGAAAGGCCTTCCTGCTTCTAAGGGTTCGAAGGGGATTTCCAAGCTTTGAAACTATGGGGGAAATACGCAAACCCTTCAGGCGTAGCAAGAAACAGATTTAAAAGTGCTCCAGCAAAGCGCTTTAAAAAAAAAAAATTGGCTGGATTTCAGTTTGACAGCTGAATTTTATTTCTCACACGCTAATGCTCATTCCTTTGTTTTTCTTCTGATACCAAGAAACATTGCTGAAAATAAAGCAACCCCCATCACTCTGTATTTTATGAAACTGTTAAAAAGTGAATGTTTTCACTTCTCTAAAAGCTGCTCTTACAGTGTTTGGGAAAAAACTCCATTTGATAATAAGGGTAGAGTTACAGAATACTTAAGTGCAGTACAATATTCTGTTAATTAGAATTGGCTCTTTCCTTGCACTTGAGTATATTGTCATTTAATACAGAGAGGGGAGGTGCTGCTTTTTCTGTTCTACAAAGCTTAAACTATCGTGAATGCTTCTGGAAATAATATACGTTGAATACTGTAGTTTTGCACTTTTTGATTTGACTTCAGTGTCTCTCCACCATTCCTGATGAGTAAGCATTAAACGTTATTGCTTAGCAGAAGTGATAAAGTGATAAGCAGCCTTTTCTGCAGTAATTTTAATAGGTTTTGGTACGTGTTTTTTTTTTTTTTGCACAACCTCCCCTCCCCCTTTTTTTTTTTTTTCAAATTCCATGTGTTGGCATGAACATAATAGCCCTTCTTGTATTTAAAAGTCCTCTGTGGGTTTGTTACTGTATCCCTTTGTATGTTGTATTACTTTGGTTTTCGGCATTTAGATTACTTGACAGTTTGGATTGTTGAAGAATTTGAGCAACAACCATGATTGTTATTTCTAGTTGCCAACATATTTCCTATTTAGACTTGAGGAGAAAAATGCTCAAGTGATCTAACCTTTCTGTGATCCAAAGCTCGTCAGTTCCTTAGATCTGTAACAGACACAACAATTATTTCAAAATACTCATTTGAATTACTGTCATTGCTCCTGTCAAAGGACATGCTTGTTTAGCCATGTTTTCTTTGTTTAGTCTTCAATTGTAATGTTTATTTCCATGTTATAATATTTAACATAGTAAATCTGTAAATAATGAATTTCTCCCCTCATTTTTGTTGTGCTTTTAAGGCTTGTAGTCTTTGTGTGCGCTGATGTTGGAAGAAAACCATATGCTTCTATTCATAAATGTTTTTATAGAAGTTGAAATATTATTAAAACTCTTACAGAGAATCTTTTCAGATTTATTACTACTGCTCTTTCAAATATTATTGGCTGTGTAAGCCAGACTTTTGAAGTCTGAGGTCACATTTTTTAAAAATGTTTTTTAAATTAATAGTTTTAAATAACAAAACCAATCTTTTGTCTTTCTTTTTCAAACAATAATTCCTACGCTTCTGTTTTTTTTAAACCAAACTCTCTCTCTTTTTTTTGCTGCAGTACCCCAGGTTGAGAGAGAAATCTCATAAAACTTTGTAGTTCCACACTCCAGTCAGTGACCATAGTCAGGGCTACCTGTGGGAAAAGGTGATCCCAGTGGTCTCAACTCCCACCGGTCCCGTTCCTGGGCCCATGTCCTGGCTGCAGTTTCAGGCCAGAGCAAACCTCCATGCTGTGGAGGTCCATGACCTGAGCAGGGGAATGGGTGCTGGCTAAAGACTGTTATATTGGCCCAGTTCATCCACTTCAGTCTTTCTCCTTCTGCCAACAAGTGTGTGTGTGTGTATGCAGAGGAGGGGAGCAAGGCTAGGACTGAATGGCTGAGGGAAGGGGGAAGGTAGAAACACCTCTCTCTGTGGTGGCACCAGTGCATACTTGTATAAAATGATGGTGAAATAGCACATGAGTCATCCAGATGGTGTGGAATACAAAAAAAATGCAACTGTTCTGTGATTTTTTTTGAGATATGAATGGACTCGAGCCACCTACACACTAGTGGTTGAACAAAAAATTATATGAAACGTCTTTAATTCTTCACAAGAAGATAAATTCTATCATGGGTTTGTCATGGCTAGCTCTTACTTCCAAATTGATGTAGTCAGTGTGGTAGAAGGTGCGGTGAATCATTTCTAACGGTTACGTAGTTGGCATTCCCCTATTTTCCCAGCTTGGCAATGGATGAAATCAGGTGGGTTTTTTAAAATTCCCTTTTTCTTTTGTACGTGGTGTGAGACAGGATGTCAGCGGAGCCTCCCGTGAGCACGGTGCCGGGGTGCAGGGAGGCAGGGGTGTCCCTGCAGAGCCGGGGCTGTCCTGCCCTGAGGTAACAGCCTCTCTGTATTGCAACACTCTCTCTGCCTCCCAAGCTTTGGGAGGGTTGTGTCAATAAGCAATGCTGAATGAGTTTTTAAAGCTGTGTCCCTTCAGTTGCCAATTCCGCTGAAGTGAGTTTGAGTAGCGTTTCTGAGGCTGGGAGAATGGACCTTAACCCAGTCGGAGCAAGTTAGAAATAAGTGTAAGGTTTGCTGGGTTGGTTTCAGTGCTCTTACTGAGGGAGAGAGGCTTCGCTACTTGTTGGTGTGTTGCAGGGGCTTATCAGAAGTGTCCCCTGTCGTGTCCAGCAAGAAGGTTCCATGTAAATGTTCCTGTGGCTACAGGGGGCTGGATGTAGATCACACGTTGGATCCTCTGCTTGGAAAAGGAGGGCTGTGTGAATAGCTCACTTTTTGCCTAAACCAACCTTCACCTCATCATTGTACTGCATTGATGGTTACTGTGTCTGGGTTCTCTTGATCAGATGTACCCAGCTCTGCTCTGCTACTTACTGCTTATAAAGAAGATCCTCACCTTCTTGTTACAGTGAGGGAAATATCTTTAGAGAATCACAGGTGAATTATCTCTTTATTACTGTGTCTGTAAGAAAAATACAGACAAATCCTAATCTTTGAAAAATCAGCGTCCTTTGAACTGTATACTTACTTTCTTACAGCATAAGTCTGTGTACATTTGAATAATCTTTTGTACTGCATCTGGATGATGTAGCTTATTCCCAGGCTTTGCCCTTCTTCTTCCCCATGTCTAAAGAGGATGGGAAATATGGAGACTCAAAAACTGTCTCTCAGGGGAGCAGACCTGCATCTTCTCTGTGGTTCTTTATGTGTTTTTTTTTTTATTCTGGAAAAGGAAAGGAGCACTCGTGTTGCTGGGGAAATATGGATGGTGAAGAGAAAATTATCAGATCCTTGGGGATTTTAGTCTGTCTAAGGCTTTTCACTGGAGTCTTCTGTATTTGGTGACATAAATTAAACCGGGCCATTTGTCTTCTGCACTTATTGTGCTATTAACTCCTCATCTCCCAGTGTGGATAAGTGTCTCCTGTGACAGCAAACCTTCTCTCCCTACTGCATTGCAGATAGTTTACTGATAGTGTGGCAAAACAATTGAGCAGATTTAGGAGTCTGGGAGAGATGTGTTGTCAGGCACCTTGGAGTGGAGAACGGAGTGGGAGATGTGGCCAGGAGGAGATGTCAGGGAAAGGTGGGGTGGCCAATGGAATGACACTGAAATGCTGCAGCTTCACTACAGCTCAAAAAGTAAAATCTAGAGAGCCAGGAGCTAGCTTCTGAGAGGTGCTGAGCCATCCAGGAGCCCCCCAGCAGAACCCCTCCTGGCAGCTTCTGCTCCATCTTTCCTGCTGGGAGAGGAGAGGGAGCCAAGCAGAGAGTGGGCAGAGGGGAGCACTGACCCATCGAACTGCTGCTCCCCCAACTCATGGTGAAGTGTTCCCTTGACAAAATACTTTACTCTGCCCGTCAGGGAAAACCCATCCCTTCAGGAACTGCCCTAAAACTATTGTCACTTGAAATAAAATACCACTTCAGAAATTCTCCACAAAGTGTTTGTTTTATATTGAACAGAGCCCTTGAAGACAAGATTATGTGTACATTGTAAGAATGTCTACTTGACTGTAACCACGTTATTTCAAATAGTGTTGGCATTTTTTTGGCATTAGGAAAATAACACTCTATTGGATTGTTTACTGTGCATTTTCATCTACTTCCACTTGCTTTTTCTCTTCCATTTTCACTCATCTTTGTCACAAAACTCTCCTATTTTACCTTCATTTGTTCTGTGTGTGTTCTCCTTTCTTTTTTTTATCTTTCACACATTTCACCCAGTATTACAGTGATGACTTGTCTGATTTTGAGCCATGGGGAAGTCCAATGGATGGCATAAGCCCAGAAGTCAGGAATCCTCCTTGCTTGGTTTTTCATTTGATTTTGTTTTTGTGGCTCCCTCTCAGTGTCTTGGTGTCCCTGTCAGATGCCAATGAGAATATTTATTCATCTACATAAAATTGAGATTGGGGCTGGAGAGCAGGAGGAAACATTTCACAAGTGCCAACAATTTCATTTTGTTTGAGATGATCGTTTTCTTGCCCCATTTTTTTATACTTTCTCTGTGGCTTAAATAAATGTTATTATTGAGAAATGGAAGATCACATAAAAGGCAATTGATTCTGGTGGTGCTAGATGAACCCTGTGTTGTTTGTGTTCTTGTCAGTGTGCTTTTGACCGTAAACCTCTGTTCACTTGGAAATTATACGTCAAATTTTACTATCTGAGTGAGGCATCCTTATCTCACCTGGCTGGTTTGTGCTCTTAATACAAGTAACCCATTTTGGTAGGATAATTTGTCATAAGCATTCTGACTAAATTTGAAGTTGGTGATCATTTGTTACTGCCTGATAGCAATGTATTTTTCAGATAAATACATTCCTTCTTTCATTGCTTTCTCTGAGGAAGAACTGTATATGCTGTATAGGATTTTGTTTGGGTGCTAAGGGGATGTTTTTTCTTTAGGCTTATATACTCCTATATGGTGACATGGGAGAAGGCAAGTTTAGAAAAGTGCATCTTGAATTTTGAGCAGAAAGCATGGAATTTGCAATTGTTTTGAGTTCCTATGAAAGTATTTATAGCCTTGGACTGTGAAACCTCTGTTATCTGATAAATAAGTCTTACCTGTTACTAGAAAGGTCATTTATGAACCCAGTTCACTACCCACCAGGATGGATTAGGGTTCCTGTGTCTATTAAAAACAGTCAAAAGCAACAAATAGAAATCGAACACTGGTCTCTGCTAAAAGCATTAAACCTTTCCTCAAAAATCAAGGGGGATATTCCTGAAGATTTTATTATTACTTTGTATTCTGTCCTCCTCCTATGGGGTCTCAAGCCTAAAGCGATTGTGGTTTTCCTTCTGTTGGAAAGACTGGATAGATGCTGCTGGTTTGCTCAAGCACTGCATTCCTGACCTAGTAATAAAGTTCATTGTTTTGCTAGCTTTAAAGCTGTCTATTTCTCCCAGGTGGAGTGCTATGTTTCTAAATGAGTGTTTTTTAAATATAGGGGTTATCCAAAGACTGGCATTCACTGATTCCAGAATTCTTACAGAGAAACTAAATATAATGCTTATATTCCATTTGGAAATGTTAAGATTTAGTGATGGTGTCACAGACTAGTATGTAAAGTTGCTTTGTCTTGCAGCTGTTGCATAGCAATGACTATAGCATGTATCTTTATAAAAGTGTACAGTTTACATTATAATTGTAATTATGTGAAAATCTGGATGACTGTGAAGTTTTGGGTTTCAGTTGTAATCTAATTTAAAATTACATTGGAAGTATCTACTGTAGCACTTCTGGCTTTTACAGATTATTTTTTTTGGTGGTTGTTTTAGCAAATATGTAAGTAGCCAAAGAAGGAAAAGTAGAAGATTTAGGCTTTGTTTCTCTTTGGTTATTTTCTTAATAAAAACTTAATTAAATCTGTTTCAGTTAAACTCAACATATTCTTCCCCCCCTGCTTGTTCATTTATTTATTTCAGGAATTTGAGGCCTTTCAAACATTTGTGGAAAATCGACTTCCATTTGATATTGTTATTGATGGACTCAATGTTTCCCACATAAAACCCAGAAGGCTGCAGTGTGAAAATGTAAGTGCTGGTTAAATATTCATTAAGAGTTTTGTGTATGCTTAGGCTGATTGTAAAACAATTAGTGCTTCATTATTACTTTTCCTCTTGAGAAACTGATCAAACATTTTAGTAGCACATGTTATAATGAAGTTCAAAGCATTATTTAGACTTCACAAACAAAATCAGTGTGAAGATGGATCTTCTTACATATTTGACTGTATTAGCTATAAAAAAAATCATACCTAAATTTCCCCACATATGCAGTGCTCATAGTTACATATTATCAATGTTATTGTTAATAACATTATTAAGACATATGTTGTGTGAGTGTGTATGTTTTCATAATAACAGGGATTTGGCGGAACAGAGTAAAACTACCATATAGAAAATTTAGTCTAATAGAGTTATGCTAGTAAGAGTTCTTCTTAAAATAGCCCCTTTACTTGGTTCAGACCACATCCTGTACAAATTTAAACTTTATTTCGCTTCCTATTGCCTTAAGCATTTGAATCCCGTTCTTACGGGTCAGCTCACGCTGGCTTCAGTTCTTTCTACTTGGTGATTTTTAGAAGAATAATCCTGCTTTTTTTACTGATACCTATTTTTGAGAATTCTTGGCACTCTCCTTTAGCATTTCACTAAGAAATGGCTTAAGGTTTGCGGTATTTTTTTGTGTCAATCAAATATTTACTTTAAATTAGAAATAATAAAGTAGCTGCTCACATGTATTCCAAATCCAGAATATAAATTTTCATGCTCTTGAAATTAAAACTAGGTTATAAATGAGCTTTATAACGAAGGAAGTAATTTACTTCTAGTAATTACAAGAAATAAGTTTCTGTTCTAAGAACTACTTTAAAACTATTCTTAAGAAGCAGGATATGCTTTCATATATGTAGATAAAAGCAGAGGAGCTATGAAGGTTAGATAAACTCGCTGAAAGATGTTTGTTTGAGAGCTGCAGTGAAGTTTGGTAAGATACTGGCTCACAAAGAAGGTACTTTCCTTACTATGATAATAGAAAAGGAAGTTTACAAGATCTTTGCATGGGATCAGGGAGGAAGTGTTGATTATCTGAGAAGAATCCCAGGCAGCCACGATCTATTAAGGCTTAGAGAGACAAATCTATGCTGCTAAAGGGGAAGAGAAATGAACCTCCTTCCTCAGCGCATGCCTGTCCCAGTGGGGGAACTCTCAACAGGATCCCAAATGTTCTATAAAAGCTGGAAGTAATGATGAAAAGAGCCAGCCTGGTTTTGCAGTATACCGTGGGTACTCATACAGCATAATTTATATAGGATAATCTCTATGAGGTATTACATTGTTGAACAGCATAAACTGCCTTTGAGTTCCTCCTTAGCTTCTGCTGTAGTGGAAGGACTTTGGGGATCCATGATGCGAGAGAGCTCCAGAAGGACCATATGGAGGCATCAGCTTTCCATTTAGGTTGTTCCATGTAGATACATATCAGATCTCTTTTGAATCCCAGGTATTTACAGGTTGGGGGGATTTTTAGGAAGATCCACCTTTCCTTCAGCACAACAGAACAGTAACTTGGGCTCACCCCATCTTACCTCCAGAGTAAGATTCTCTAAGCTAAAATTTACTTATTCTATGAGATATGTTGCTGCTAATTATTACTGCATTTTGTCATGCACAAAAAATGTTAATCACTGGAGTTTTCTCCAGCTAGTCTTTTGCTGCTCCTGTTACCTGGATCCTATTTTTAAGAGTGTGGAGTCCTCTCTCCCAGGAGATAGGATGGACATGTCCAATACTCTTGCCTTATTACCTGTAGATATATTCCCTGACTGGATAGTTCCTTTTTTGGTATGGGAAGTGTGTATTTACTCTTAAGCAACAAAATATCTCCTTCACTGCTCAAAAGAAATATTCTTCTTGACACGAACTACTCAAGCCTTTTTCCTGCATTGAGCCTCTCTATTCGTTGAGATGGTTTTATATATTTTTTTTAATGATAGATGTCTTTACACACTATTACAGGATTAACTACTAAATTTGCAGGGTTTTTTTCCAACTGCAAATGGTGTTTAAATGTGAGATCAAGCTGAATTTCACTGAATTTCACTGAATTTTTAGAGTTGGAAGGAACTGTAGAGATCATCTAGTCCAACTCCCCCGCTGAAGCAGGATTGCCCATATCTAGAGCATGTCACTCAGGACGGCATCCAGGCGGGTCTTGAAAACCTCCAGAGAAGGGGATTCCACGACCTCCCTGGGCAGCCTGAGATGCTAGTGAATCCCTTTTTATTTCTTGATGACTCTGAATTCCTGGGTTGTAACGTGTCAGGAGAGGACTGTGGGTTTGTCCTTTTTTTGGCTACTGACAAGAAACGTGTATTCTTATTTTCTTACTCTCTTTTTCAAGACTACTAAAAACGGAAAAAACAGAAAGTAAAAAAAAAAAACAACCAAAACCACTCAAACCCACAAAGTAGAGCAATGCCTTCTTCTGTCTCCAAACTTTTCTTCCATGTGAGGGAAGGGAATGCACAGGAATCTCTGTGTGTGTTGCTTTCCTGGTTACTGGTGTTGCTGCCGAGCGGTCCCCCGTCTGTGAGTGCCGACCCCTCCGAGGGCTCTGCAGGGGGCTGACTCTGCCACAAACCCTCATCCTCTTTTGGAGGCTGTTCTCCTCCTGGCAGAGACCTCCAAATGGAGAACATGGAGTGTCAGGTCTGGGGCATTCACTCTGCCTTGTTAAACTCTTCAGTGTACACGGGGAAGCACAGTGCAGAACTGAGGGGATGGAGAGGAGAAATGGCGGCAGAGCAGGAAGGATGGAAAAAAGCTAAGGGTGAAGGCCACTGAGGTTGAGCTGGCCGGCTAGGACAGCATGACTGGCCCATCTTGAAGAACAGGGACATGCTGTGACTCCTTGGTGACCTCTGCTGTTCGACTTGAGAGAGAAAAATAAAGGAGCAGTATTTCCAAAGACCTGTGTTAAAAGCTGCCCAACCCATGTTTACTTGTCAAAAAGCTAAATTATTTTAAGTCTCCAGATGTGAGTCAGTATATACTTTTTTCAAGGATTCATCACTGCAGCTGTTAGACCAAGTCAAGACATTGCTTTATAAACTTTTTTCTTCATGTGTATGGTAATGTGCAGGGATGGTTGAAAGAGAAAATGAGTTTGTTGCTTTCCATTTATAACTCACTGTAAGTGTTACTATGTGCAAATTGTTAGGTTTTTTGGACCATTTTCCTTATGTGCTTTAGAGAGAATAGCAAAATAAGGGGCATTGTTAAACACAGGAGAAGGCCAAAGATTTATGTGACAATAATGTGGTAATTTAAATGCATTCTAGTCTTTAAGTTTAACAAAAAATACTGTTCCCCTTTGATTTCGCATGAAGAACTGTAACTGTTTTGCTACTGTCCAACTCTAGGTAATTCTTAGTCACATGATTAAAATAAGAAAACATTGATAAAATATTCCTTTCTTTTTCAAACATCTGAACATTTGTAATTTCACTTAGGCATTTTGTAGGCATCTTGGGAAAGGGCTGGGTTCTGCGCACAAGGCACAAAAGTACCTTAAGGCATGAGAAGAGAAGCAAAAAAAAGCAGAAGTTGAATGATTTTTACTCATTTACTCCCTGAAGTGTTCTGACATTCTGGAAAACTAGGTATGTGACTTCCAGTAGCCCCAGGCAGCTCCAGTCCTCACAGCCAGCACTTACTTAGCAGATAATCATGATTATTATTGACTTGGCAGATTTACAGGAATATTCTGTGGCAATTTCTCTAGTATATGACACACTCAGTTTGTAATTACAATCCCCCTTTTTCCAGGTTGATTTTCTACTAGGTCTGTTTCCTGGTACGAATCACCATGTGGCTGCTTCAATTACTGACAGTAGGAGAGGTAGTGTAAGGGTGGGAACACAGATTTTTGAGGGCTAGGAAATGGTGACTCTATTTTGGAGTCACTGCACACACAGTGACTGTAAAACTACGGCACTGGACATTAGCCGCTGCCTCTTTTCCACCCTTTGCTTCCTTACTGCAGCATTTTAAATTAGATACGAAAGTTGACCCCTAATTAAAAGATATTATGGAAGGGAAATTGTTTTTGCTATGTAATCCAGACAATAGAAACAAACTTCCATAAAGTCTAAAATGATTCACTCTTGTCTTTTCCAGCGTTTTGTGCATTATGCTAGTGTTGAAGGCTGTACTTGATATGTATTTGCCTTGATGAGTCAGTCACTGTTTGTACTGCAGACATGGTAGTTTATAAACTGAAATATCCTTGCAGTTTAACCAAGCAAAGTTGATTCAGGCTGTATCATGACGTTGGGTTAATGTTTTCTTCCATATGTATCTACTTACATAAATCCTCAGCCAACCCAATGACATCTGGTATTCCCTGTCCTCTGCTGCTGTAAGTGCCCCCGCCTTTCACCTTGTAAAGGTCAAGAGAGGGAATTTCCACACACTAGTTGCCCAGTTTTATTATTAAACACAAGCTGTTACATGATTTTTAACTCATTTTTCCTGTTTATCACAATTTTCTGTAGAATTATTCTTTGGAAGTGAGGGAGAATCCAAGGGCAAGCAGGATTCTGGGCTCTGGAGCATCTCGCTTTGCTGGTGGGAGAGGAGTGAAGGAACCAGGATGAGCTGTGCTGCAGCTACCCATAGACTGTAAAGGGCTGGAGGGGGGGAGGATGTGACGAGAGCAGAGTGCAGAAGCACAATCAGAAAGTGCAATTTAAAAAGTCTTCACTATTTTTAATTTACATCAAGGTTGGTATACTGTACATGAGATATGCAGTCGGCTCCTTTTTCAGCTGTACCCATCTGGTGTTAGGCGTAACTGAATATGGATTACAAATGTGGGTTGGATCAAAGCTAACTCACAGTTCCTTTCTTCAAACAGTTCAGCAGTGGGGGTCAGCTCCACCCTAACTTTACCCTGTGTAATCTCTGTATGAAACTCAGACATCTAAAAGATTGGTAAAATAGTTCCAGATTGAGTTCCTTATGGCTGACAATGCACAAAAGCATAGTTTTTGCTGTTGGCATATGGTTCAAAGTGGTTGCTCCCAAACAATCAGCATTTCTATAAATGGACTGCGTAAGTTCATATAGTTCCCATGTAAATTGCAGTAGGCCTGTACAACAGCTGATGAAGCCAGATCCTTGCTGTTCCCATCCCATCCCAGTCTGGTGGCAGCAGCTGGCATGCCACCCCTGCCACACTTCCTGCCTGCAGCAGCTTCTGCCACCAAAGCCACCGGTTCTGCCCTCCTGCACCTCTCAAGGCTGTGACTGCTGTAGTTGGGGTGCTCTGTGACAGGGACAGGACATGCCTTGCAGCTGTTTCTTGACTCTTCCAGGGAAAAAGCAGGAGGCTTGTTGAGTGGAGGCTGCCTTTTGGATTGGAGAAAGGCTCTTTGGCTAAATGAATGGTGTAGTCACAAGTAACATAGTAATAATGTACAAACTGATGATTCAATTTTGATTTTGTGTATGTTAAATATTTTAAAAATTATATTTATCAAAAGGATTTAAAGTTTAAAACTAATATTGCAATTTTAGTTATTCTAGCAGCTCTGTAGTATTCCTGGACTCCTTGCCTACTTTAGCAGTATGGAAAAGAGTGGGTAGAGAGAGGCTGCAGCCTTGAAGGGAAAGCTGGGTAGGAGTGAGTGAGAAAAAAGTTTCCTCAGGATAGAGGAGAAAACCAGGATGTAGAATACTAGCCTACAGGAAAATGGTGAATAATCTTGTCTAATTTTTGAAAAAAGCCCAATTGTGGCTGCATAATTGAAGAACCATGATTAATTATGGTTGTAATTCAGCTCAGAAGTATTGTTTTGGTATACACTTTATTCACATTTTCAGTGCTCATTTTCCAAATATCAAGACAGAAATAATAACTCTTCAAATGAAGTTTAAAAAAGAGGGAGGAAAAAACCCCAAACAAGGTACCTTTGACCCATCATTCTCTTGGGTTAGTGACCCAAATAAATTCTTCAGCATAATTTTGTTTCTTTGAAATCTCTTCTCTTGTGCCTGTCAATCCTCTATGATGAAAAAAAGGGAGGAAAAAGGTATCGGAGCTCATAGTGTTTGGGGAAAACTGTAAGTAAAACTTTCTTGAGTCCTGCTTACTAAAAATTATCTTAAGGCCACAAAACACACAAAGAAATCGGCAGCTGTGCATACGTACATAGTTGACATATACACATACAAATATGCTCAGCTTTTCATGTGCTAATTTTTCCCAGTCTTCCAGTCTCTCTTCGCTGTGCAACGTGCATATGAGAGATCAACTGCACCACTAGTGAGACAGTGATAGCTGATACAAAATATAAGCTCTAGTGTATGAGCTGTCTTGCAAAACAAGCAGTTATTAATAAATTTGACCCAAAAAAAGTCATGCATGGAAATGAATTTTTTTTCTTTGACTCATTTGGCAGCATCTGTGATTTGTTCAAGAGCTTTACTGTCTGTAAATGAAGCAAGAATTAAGTAGATCCATGAGTCATTCTCTCTTCAAAATCAATACATCCAACAGAGGTCTTATTTGTCATACTGTGACAGTTCATCAATTCTTCCTCCCACCAACTCTTGTCTTACCACTCACGAAGGCAGTCAGACATGTGTTTGTGCATTTGCTCCCAGCATTTTCCTTTTTTTTTTTTTCTGCCTTCTAATGGTACTCCAAGTTTGCATTTCCACAATAATGAAACATTTGCTCTCTATTGCTCAAGATCAGAGATATTTCTGTCTTTGGAACATGTATTTCATTCTTTAGACCTGTACTTTCATTTCCGTTAAGTATTGCACAAATCGTAAAGATGAAGATTTTTGGTGTTTTCACTGTGTAAGATGACCTTGGAAGAGAAAACCCTTTCATAGGGATACCCTTGAAACTTCACCTATTTTTAGTGTCAGACATGTGTGACTGGAACATTCAGCATTGCATTCATGTCTTACCAGTTAATTTCTGGGGTTCCTTGAATATCTGAGGAGATGGACCGAATCAAGTTCTTCTCTGAAGCCACATATAAGAGATTGATACTGATATGCTGAGGTCTTCCCCCTCCCCTCCTATATTGAGGCCATCCTAAAATAGAATAGATCAAGCTCAAAAATTTTGGTCACCGGATCCAGAAGAGGAGGACTGCTAAGCTGCTCAGAAGAGGTGAAGGAGACTAGATTGTTTGCCTGTGAAACCTCGGGGAAGGGCCTGCAACTCATTCTTTCTCTCCTTGCAGTTCTTCTGAAACCTGACAGTTTTTATTTGTGGCTAAAAGAGAAATAAAACCCATTAAATATATTCAGCTTTGTATACCAGTACACAGCTGGTGAAGGTGTATAGGACGTGAGCGTGTCACAGGTTCCAGAAGTGCTCCTGTGAGTGGTGGGCACGAATGCTTCCACTGGAGAAGCCCAGGTGTTGACTATGTACCTTGAGCCACCAAGTTTGGCTCTTCCTATAGGGGTACGCTCCAATGTCCTTGGCTGCTTCTGCAGCACTGGGAGGAGACAGCAGGAGGTAGACAGGACTTCTTAAGAAAGGAAGCACAAAGTCAGACTGGCTACCCATGAACATAGGGAAACTTTCTCAAAACTTTTAACTTCACAACATTGTGAAATGGGGGGAGGCTGGCAGGATTCCCTGACTAAATGCTTCAACAATCGACTGTAAGCAACTGTTTTTCCTGTCAGAGGTTTCCAGTCTGATTTCACATTTCCTGGTGAGGAGAATAGAGCAGCAGAAACTGATGGGTTAAAAAATCTGACCATGGGGTGTTTTGACAACTTCTCCCTATTTTCTTCCAAGGTCAGATACTTCCTGATGTTGCCTCCCCTCAGTACTTGCAATTTCTGCTGCTGGCTGTAAAACTGAATAAAAACCATGTGATTAAATTAATGATCTCTATCATTTTCTGTCTGCTACTTATAATTTCCACCTTTGGCAATATCAGCAAATCAAAAGGTAAGGTAAGTACAGGAGCACCCAAGCATTCCTTTTTTTTTTTTTTTTTATGAGGGGGAATTGCATCATAACTTTCATAACAAGAATTCTTCTGATCACTTGGAATTTGATCTTCTGATCACTAGTCAGCAGAGCAGAACGAACGTGCCTCGATGATTCATCTCCCAGTGAACTTGGTAACTGTAGCAATAGGTTGTTTGTTGTATGTTGTAGAAAATCTGTCTAAAACCCTGCTAAAATCTGGGTGATGAACTCAAATGAAGGTATCTTCTAGACTGGATGAATTTCAGTCTTGCTGTTTTCACTTCTCCCTTAGAAGCCACAAGATGATTTTTCTTTGGGCAACCTGACTGATTCTGACCTAATCATGGAACTGTTGTCAGTGTGGCATTGAGAGATGTGCTGGGCTTCCAGATCAGGAACCTGGTCTTTAGGGAACTGATTCTTGTATGGAAAGTCTCCATAATAGCAAGAGACTATAGATGCAGGAAGCGGGACAGAAAACATGAAGATTAGGTTACTATAGGCCAATTCTGTGTAAGAATAAATATTTGATTTGAGCCCGGGAAATGCTGATTTTTAGTATTGCCTTAAAGGTAAGGTAGATAAAACCCTCAGAACGATTTTCAGAATGATTGCATTCATTCATGTATATCTGGATTTATTTATATATTTCAAAAAACAATTAATTTTTCGTTCACACTTGGCTTTCAGATCTGCTATGTTATTTTTAGTAAAAGTAGGAAAGAAAACATATTTGGAAGCTGTGTTATCTGAAGGAGAAAAGAGACAATGAAACAAAAGGTTAAACTGCATTTCGATGTATTTATGAAGTTATGAAAGCCTAATTTTTTTTTGACAGTAGATTATTCCCAGGGATTTCAATATATTGACGCACTGATTAATGACCAACAATCCATTAAGCTGCATTTCTTGGTTTTCCTGTAGTTGTGCTCTACTTCTAGAGCAAGAGTGGAAGAGACATTTATATATATGTAATTGAATATATTTAAATTGAGGTTATAAAATCAACCTGCAGTGAAGTTTAAAACCAAAGGTAAAGTAGTTTTATTTTTTTTAATTTTAGACTCATAGAAAAGTACAGTTGTCTTATCTGGGTGGTTATGATGGCAATCAGGGCTGCTATTGGCCTAAAGAGTCAGGCCCTTGAATTGGACTCAGGAGACCAGCATTTTATTGTGTAATGACTGATTTCTTATTTGATTGTGAGTAACTTAGTTTGAAGTATCCTGGTCTTGCAGGTTACCTGTAGTTAATTTAACAAGGCAAAGTTTCCTGTGCATTTTTCACTATTTTTAAAAATATATTATTATTTGTCATAGAATGAAAATTCCTAATAAGCTTTTTTTTTTTTTTCATTATGTAAGTGCAAGAGATAGGAAGAACACAAAATTTTAAATAAAACTGAAAACTAATTGCACCTCAGGTTTGGGAGTTTGTGTGTGCCATTGCAGCAATCCCTCGCAGTCTCCCGTGGCTGATGTGTGGTGTCTGTGCTGTGGTTAAATTACAACATGGCAATGAGAAAGCAGGAGCAAGGAACAGTGATTTGGCACCATTTATTTAACTCCCCACCACCAGTGCAGTTGAAACACGGTCTGGAATAATAGCAAATGTGAAATGCCTAGAAAGCTTGTAAAAATGTCTATTAATGGTTATGATCAGACCTGATCTATCCCTACAAAATTTAACTAAGCTATTACTGTACATGCTGGGACTTGTAAATGATTTTGTTGATTGGTGTCATGTGAGGAACAAGAGTGATGTAGTAAGAATACCAGTACCAAGAACATAGTAAGAGAGCTATGGCTACCTTTGCTGCTGCTGTTGTTCAGGTTTTCAGGGGAAAAAAACAACAATCCACAGACTGATTTCTTGCACAGGCAATGCTAATCTACATGGGATCTTCCTCTAGCATATAGAATGAACTCTGGGAAATACAGGGATTTTTGGGTCTGCTTCTAGGAGAAAAGTTATAGCAAGGTGACCCAAGCTGAAATAAAGTGCAGAGGAGGTCCTGAGTTGTGGGATCTCCTAAAAAGGAGCCTTTTATCTGCTGGGTCACCTCATATACACATCAAAATAGTGTAGCAGGTCAATGGCTTACTGCTGCAGAGGTCAGTCTTGTGTGTAAGGTCATCCCTGTCTCCGTGTGTAAAGCAGACCTTTCCTTGGTACTTGCAGAAACTTTTTGAACGCTTTTCCTTATTTGCTTCTTCACCTGCTATCCCCTGTTGCTAACATGATTTTGAAACTTTGTGGATCTTCTGGCTTGTATTTTTCTAAAAGATAGAGAATGAACTGAAAACGTAAAACTGTATATATGTGTTTACTTGTTAGTAGCCATGGTGCTGTTACACAATAGAAATCTTCACTCCCTGTCCTCCAAAAAAGATGCCTACCTCAGCATCTTAAAAATTAGTCATTGAAAAACATTAGATGAAGAAGCAACTTTATAAAGCATCATTTGTATTAGAGTTCTCCTGTTTATGTGCATCTCCATAAAATAAACATTCATATTCTCTGTTCTATAAATATTATTTCCTAAATATAAGCCCAAAAATGTACATTTTAAATCACTTTGAATGCTTAATCTCTGCCGTTGTACTTACTGCCGGGTCTCATTGTTAGGAAACCTTCCTCTTCTTAAGAAATTCTCTATTTCAAATCATTTCATCAATATTTCATGTTAATCTTTACAAGTTTCTACTGCTTTTTCCTTTCCATGTGGAGATACTAGCTTATGATGCTGCTTCTTTATGATTATTCAACAGTCAATTCTTTAATGATCCGAATAGGTCATTTCACAGTTCTAGCTGTAAACATGCATTTATGTTATAATGGATTTGGTGACTCAGAAGCTAAACAGGTTGTCAACATTATGTAAACATAATATACTCTATTTTCCAACCAATTTTGTGAAGTACTAATTCATACTTCTATTTTTTTTCAAATAATTTCTACCATTTCCCGCTGCTGCATTGTCCTGCCCTTGCACAATGTTTCCTGTAGTGACTGTTAAAAACTAGATCTGTGCTTATGTCACAGTGACAATACCAACTTAACTTTTACGTAAATCAGGAAATTAGTGATGCTTATGTCTGTCCTCATCATTGTCCAGCGTTCATCCTTTTACCTGCTCACTTCTACGATCACCAAGAAGGAAACAGTGATCTGACAGTAATACTTCTTCAGCCTCTAATATTTTGAATCTTTCTAAGTCTCGAGCTTTTAAGAAGTCAGGTTGACAAGGTTCCTTGAGCAAGCTGTGTCACGGTGTGCCCTAAGATCTGACAGAAGTTAAAAGCCAGTTCAGTTCCACAGGTTCTGTGGAGTTGTGTCCTGACTTACATGCTATACCAGTGTGGGAAGATCAACCTCGCTGATGCCTTCTCTCTTTGTTTATTTCCTATCTGTGTGATATTTGAGTAAACTAGGTAGTACTTACACTATACACTGGAGAAAAAAAAGAAGTATGACACAGGTGCTTGTTAGAGCTGTGGTTCATTGGAATTTGAGCTGCTACATTCAGCACACGTTTGAGGAAAGCACAGTGGAAGACAGGTATTCCTTGGATACTACCTATGCTGATATACCTACCTGATTGATTGATAGGAATTTTCTTCCACCTTCCACAGCCCTTACTTGCCACACATTTGAGTAAATAAAATGAAGTAGTAGTTGCAGGGTTGCAAGCCAGTAGTCATAGAGCAGAACCAGTCTTAATGATGTTAACTTACCCTGCTCCTTACTGGGAGTAGTTATCCTGGGCTTGTCTAATGTTAATGTCACTACGCTGCTTTCAGCAACTGAAGTCATTTAGATGATATCCCTGTAAAACATTCCTCTGTACTGTTTAAATCCATTTATGTATGATGACCCTAAGTCTCAATAGTTAAAGGAAGTGGCTTAAATAAAAGAATTGGAAGCTTCTGACATTTTCACTTCATCTTTGATATGTATTTATCTTCATATTTTCATGCCTGGCAGAGTGAAAAGCTCTAACTTTCCATTACATGGGCATCCCCAAATGGGCTTTCAGAAAGATGAATGCTATAGGTTAGGGATTTCTTTTGTCTCATCCCACTCACTCTCATTTCCACAAGCCCGTTCACTCTGCTGGCCTAGATAATGCAATCAGTAGTACGACACAGAGTTTTAGCCCTTAGCTATATGATAAATTTGGTAAACAAAATACTTCTGAAACTGTAGCTATCTTGCACTTGAGCACTGCTGTTGGGTCCTGGGTGCTCCAGCACTTGTTAGGTGGGTATCTGCATTCTTTCCATGGAGATGGACAAAGGAGGGAGAGATGCAACAGAATTTCTCAAGTGGGCTGTCTGGTGTAGTCTTGTGCAGATACCTGGAAACTGTAATGCTGAATCCTCAAACCAAATTTTGCTTTAAAAAGATAGATCCTTTTATGATTTAGGAGGCGGGTGTTTCTTATTTGGCTTCTGGTGTTCAAGCCATTCTGGTGGTCATATTTTCATATTCTTAACCTTATTTCTTTTTACTATAGGGGCAAAAAATGGCTAACTAGACAGAGATTTTCTTATAACTGTTTGTTCCCAGGAGGTGGAGCTTTCAGACAAAGGCCAAATATCATCCATAATTAATCTGTAGGAGCTGACAATATTATCCGTTTGTCAAATTGCCGTATCTTATCTCCTGAGTTAAAGAAAAATACTTTAGACAGTTGTCTGCCCAGTGTCCAGCTATTGAGTATTGCAGGTTGTTATCAACAAACTAATATTAAAAGCATTGGAGTAAATTAGATCTAGTGAATTGTAGCTATTGTGGGGGCTTTCAGACCTTCACTGCCTAGGATCTCCGGGCATAGATATCACCTACGAGTCTGCTCTGATGTTAATGACTGCGTTAAGATAAATAATGCTGACCTATAATTTACAGTCACTTGTGATATACTCTGCATTGCATTTTTGCTGGTTTTGCAGGAACAGTATGTTACTTACCAGGGTGTGCAGCCATGATCCAAACGAGACAGTTGAACCTCTGCCTCATGGGACTGGCAGTGCAAGGTGTACTGGTCTGTATGAAAGTCCCCTAAGGTTTTTCCAGCCTGGTAAATACCAGTTATGCTTTTACCAGTGTTAAACAAATTCCTTCCTTGGCCCCTCCTTGCTGAAAGCCCTGGTGCATGGTCTACCCAGCTGACTTACCACACAGCTGCTCCTCCTCCTCATACCTTGGTGGTTTAGTTTGCTTCTGATGATTTTTGTCCTGTTAAAGAAGAACGTTTTATATGTTCTCTTTCATATCAAACAAATTTTTCATCTTTCTGACCTTTAAAGAGAAATCACCACTCACTTCAGCAGTGTTAAGTGTTATTGTAGTTATTTGTGTTAAGAACTGTAAAATTGTTCTTATTGGAACAATTGTTTTTGAAGTTAACCTCTTTATCTCTGAGTAGTAATCTGTAGCAGGCAACCGTAAAATAGTACTAATGAAAAACAGAAGAAAAGCAATGTGAAAACTGTGTAACAAATGTTTGCTGCATGTTGTAGTCCAGTTTTTTTTTTTGACTACAAGCAATGAATTTACTGATGAGTTTCCTCATTCTACCTGGGTAATAGCCCTGTTAACCTGTGAGTGTAGAAATAACCTTTATTTTAAAGTTTTTGTGGAACTATCAAGGTTATTAAAACAGGATGTCACTGCAGAAGCATAGATTTAATATGCCTTGAACAGCATTGTGCTTGTGCCTCCTGTAACAGTGATCTCCCCAGCTGCTGCAGCAGCTTTCCTCAAAGAATAAAAGTACCGTGTGGGACTTTTTGAACCACAGATGGGAGAGGGGGAAAACACTTGACATCAGACTAGGCCAGTGACGCGATGCTGACATCTGCATGGGACAGCCGTGAGAGCTGAAATACTGGTATCTTCTAAACTGACTGGTTTCAGTCTTACAAAGCTGATTTCAGTCCTGCACCAAGTTATTTCCTATCTATGGAAAGGATCAGTCAAGCTCGTGTTTTCATTTTCATAACACCCCATCACTACCCCCACCACCCAGAGATCCTGCTCACATTGTACGTTTTCAGTACTTTAATGTAACTTCTGACCCACACTGAAAATCTAACATTGGCATAGCTGCATCTAGTTCTCAACTGTTCCTTTCTAATGGCTGGCTTTTTACCTTATTTCTAAAATGAGAAATGATAAAAGAAACTCTATTACGGCCTTAAGTTGTTGTATACAGCTGCTACACCAATTGTAGAAACGTAAGAGTACCAATGTAGTGGCAAAGATTGGATTTACAGTGAAAGGTGGCAGACCCCTGAAGCTGTGACTTCAGCTGGGACTACTATTCCATTTACAGTAAGTGACTCTAATAGGTAAAGTTTCTGAAGCCTATACAAAAAATAAGTAAAACCTCATACCTTTACATTTTTATGTAGCTTGCTTCTTCACAAAAATATAGATGATATACACAGTATTTGGTGCAATGAAGCAATGTGTAGTGATCAGTAGGAAAATACTGTTGAAGAACCAGCAGTACAGGCAGAAAGAATTCATGGATGAGAACAAAGGATAGTGTTGATATGTGAAAATACACAGCTAATACTTCATGTCCTTTCAGCTTTTACATATTTATTTTCCTATTCCTGTATAATCATGGACAGACAGAATCACCTAGCTCGTCCCCTTGGTGTGGAGAGTTGATACTGATAATTCTTTAATACTTTGCAAATCTCCAGGCTTTGGTGCAAAACAGTAAGTGCTCAGGAAAAGTCTGGATAAAAAAGCCCAACGTGTAAGTTGCCCCATATGTATTGCAAGATCTTGGTATTTATTCTTTGTTGCAAGAAAGAAGATGAGTAAGAGGAGAGATAAAAGTATAGAATAGTATCATCTACTTAGAAAAAATATCTCCAAAAAGATCAGAAATAGAGAAATATCTTTGCCCTTTTATGTGACTTAAGAAAAGATGGCATTCAGAAAATTCAAATTCATGAAAGAAAAAATTTTACTACCAGTCCATAATTAAAACACAAAACTTAGAGCTGCTGGGACTGGGCTGTAGTTAATTGTGGACTGAATGTTTCCCAGCCTTCTCAAAACTCTTCTTTGGATTTCAGATTCACCCTTTCTATTCCATCTTTATGGCTATATCGTAATTGCTGAGACAACATCAAAGGATCTGCTTGCATGTTTAAACCAACATTACTTTTTTTTGTGAGTGATTGGGAAAGCAGTTGGTATTGTAGCTGGTTAACAGAACTTTTAGATTGAGAAACTTAACTGGCACTGCATTGACTTACAAAATTCAACTTTCAAAAATGCCGTTATGCAGAAGAATGTTTGTTTGTCCACATATTTCTTGAATTGTTGTAAGAGTCAGAAAAAAACGGCCTGCTTTTCTCTTTTGCAATTTATAGTATAAAATTCAGCAATTCCCCAATTGTCCATATCTTCTTTAGCCATCATTTCCAGAGTTCTTGGCATTGTTCACTTAATCACATGCTGTGCTAACTATAGTCCCTACCCACTTTTATTTCTTTTGTTCATAGTTGACCTTTATTCATGTAAAGATCGTGATGATGAAAATACTACCATTCAAAAGGAGTGACATTCAAAAAGTGTGACCCAGAATGGTCACACTGAAAGGTTTGTCAGGTGTAAGGTCTGACAAAGTGGCTGAGATCTTTTAAAAATGACTATCCATTCTGAAAAAACAAACTCCACATAGCTAGTGTCTCTTCCACCTGATGATCCTTCTCCTGCCCCTCCATCCTTCATGTCATACACACAATTTCAGTTCTGTGTAGTACGTTATGTATATTTCTTCAGTCCTTGCATGCATCCTGCCTTGATTCTGTTAATTCTCTCAGGAAATACTGCTTAACTGTTCATCAAATCAATACTTGTCATGCCTTTTGGGAATAAGACAGAGCAGGGTATAGCTGTAATTAGATTATATAGTAGAAAATATCTTTTTTAAAACCTTTTTTTCTTACATGCCTCTCTGCTGGAAAGGATAGGGACCTATCCCTGTCTTCACAGAAACAGGGAGAAATAGGAGAAATTCACAGAAAGGCAGAGGTTGGAAGGGACCATCATCCCTTCATCTAGTCCAACTTTCCTGCCAAAGCAGGGTCATCCAGAGCAGGTTGGACAAGAACACATCCAGGCAAGTTTTGAATATCTCCAGAGAAGGAGATTCCACCACCTCTCTGAGCAGCCTGTTCCAGTGTTCCAGGCACCCTAAAAGTAAAGAAATTTTTCCTCATGCTGACATGGAATTTCCTGTGTTCTAGTTTGTGCTTGTTGCCCCTTGACCTGTCTCTGGGCACCACTGAAAAGAGCCTGGCCCCATCTTCTTGATGCTGCTCTTAAGATATTTATAAGCATTAATAAGATCCCCTCTCAGTCTTCTCTTCTCCTGGTTAAACAGAACCAGGTCTCTCAGCCTTTCCTCATAAGAGAGGTGCTCCATTCCCTTGATCGTCTCTGTAGCCCTCTGCTGGACTCTGTCCAGTAGTTCCTTGCCTTTTTTGTACTGGGGGCCCCAGAGCTAGACACAGTACTTCAGATGCAGCCTCACCAGGGCAGAGTAGAGGGGGAGGTAACAGCCAAACTCTTGTTAATGCAGCCCAGGATACCATTTGCCTTCTTGGCCACAAGGACACATATAGCAGAATATAATGTCAGAGCCTAACTATACACATATTACTTCTGCATTCAGAAATGTGCCAGAGATCACTCTAAGCAGGTTCCATCTTCAGTTGAAATCAAGTAGAGTTGTAAAAGATAACTCCATTACTGGCGTAATAGCTGGGGTACCATGAATACAGGAAAATATAAATTATGCTGTTGATTCAGTGCCTGAGCTGAATCTGTTTACAGCTACTCTGCTTTACTCTCCCCACTAGCCAAGATTCAAGAGGGCTCATTAGCTCAGACACAGCCCATGGGGGATCTTGTAGTGATTTTGACCTGGAAGTAACATGTCTACATTCATAGAATCATTTTGGTTGGAAAAGACCCTTGGGATCATCGAGTCCAACTACTGTACAAAGTTCTCCCCTATACCATATCCCCCAACACCACATCTAAATGACTCTTAAACACATCCAGGGATGGTGACTCGACCACCTTTCTTGGGCAGCCTATTCCAATGCCCGACCACTCTTTCTGTGAAAAATTTCTTCTTAATGTTCAATCTAAACCTACCCTGTTGCAGCTTAAATCCATTCCTTCTTCTATTGCTTGTGAGAAGAGGCCAGCACCAACCTCTCTACAGAGTCCTTTCAAGTAGTTGCAGAGAGTGATGAGGTCAGCCCTCAGTCTCCTCTTCCTCAAACTAAACGGTCCTAGCTCTCTCAATTGTTCTTTGTATGATTTATTCTCCAGGCCCTTCACCAGCTTCATTGCCCTCCTCTGCACTTGCTTCAGCACCTCGATATCCCTCTTGTATGGAGGTGCCCAGAACTGGACACAATACTCCAGGTGTGGCCTCACCAGTGCTGAGTACAGGGGGACAATCACCTCCCTACTTCTGCTGCTTATGCTATTTCTAATACATGCCAGGAATTCATCCAGCACTGCACTTGAGCCAAGTCCTCCCGTCAGTGGGAACTGTGCGGGGACACCGAGTGTCCTGCTAAGACATTCCTGGACCTGGCTGCAAAAGCATCCTCAGGATGCCCCCAAATACAAATTTACTCTGCAAGCAGCAGAGCTGTATTTAGGCATCACCTCATCTCAGGAAGCTGAGGGTACAGCACCATCCTCAATCTATATTACATCAACTCAGGTATTTTTGCTTCTACGGTTTAGTTTTCCTGCTCAGTCAATAATCTGCCTTTGATTAGTAGAGTTGACTGGGAAGTCAAGAGCAAAAGCTGGCATCTAAAAATGGACTGCAAATTTTAATGGATTGTGATAGGGGGTTAAGACATATCTCTAGTGAATGTGTCAAGAGAGGAAAAGTCAATTCTAGGTGTGGAGTCAATATAGACAGGTTAAAACATGTTAAATGTTGTGTGATTGCTGTCATAGACGTGTGAAGCACTGCCACTGGTGGAGTTTTGCATGATGATCTGAGTGTTGCATCAATCTAAACATTCCTGCTGCAACCCCAGATACAAATGTTCCCAACAATGTTGTTGCTGTGTTATTGCAGAGATCCCCAGTGTCGTAAGGGATAATTCCCAGGAGTTGGCTGTTGGCTGCCTCAAGAGCATAAAGCAAACCAGGCTGATGAAGCTTAGTGACTGTTCCTTACTCATCCATTACTGCTTTTCCTTCCAAGGAGCTGCCCCTTGCTAGTCAGGGGCTGATAATCCGTAGGGGGTCAAGGAATGTAAATGCTGCCCCTGCATTTGAGTAATTTACACTGTGTCATCACTAACTATGTAGAAACTATAAGAAGCAGCTTCCATCGTGTTTGGTGCTGTGATAATGGTATTGAATCAGCTTTAGTGAATTTGACAGGCTCTGTGAGAAAGTCCAGCCTTTCTTGGAAGCGACACCCTTGCCTTCTCTGGGTGCCCTGGGAAAGCACTCCCTCTTCCCTTCGTGTCTCTCTCTCTCCTGTGTGTGGTACCAAAGTACACAGGTTTTTTGAGCTTGTCTACAATATGTAAAACGGGCACTAAAAATTATGAAGCTCTCAGTCAAACCATTGTGGTGATGTTGTGAATTGATTCCTTGCTAAGCTCTGGAGAGCAGTGCGTTACGGCAGCGCCAGGCCCCTGATCAGCCCTGGGGTTTCCTCTGCAGTTTCACAGCCACGGCGTTGGGTGGGTTTACCTGCACTAACAACAGGTAAAAATAACCATAACAGAGCAGTTTGTTGCTGCTATTAACAGATAGCTGATGGTAGGTGTGTAATGGCAGTTAGTGAAACTGAATGTTTCTAAAATGGCAAACGTGATTTATTAACAGCAATTTAAACGTTTTATGGGTGGTGACTTCTTCATGCTATGCCTGTGTACAGGTGAGCCACTTTTTGCTGAATCACTGAATGGTGTGCCTCCCAGCAGCAGCCTTTAGGGGTTTCCCATCTGACAAGTGGGAAACCACCAGTAGTGTCCCAAGAGAAAGGCTGTCCAGCAGCAAGCTAACCTTTGAAACTGGGACACGTGGCACAGCGTGATGTGGTGATCAGAACGGGTGACTGGCAGCAAAGCCTTAGGAAATCTATATCCTGCTCTGCTTATAGTTCCTTGTATGAGGCAGAGTAATTAGTCTTCCTTGTGCTCCATTATGTGCTTGTGTAAAATGGAAATGTAATTATGTATTTACTTCATGAGGCTGTTGTGAAATTTAAAGGATGAGGATAAATCCTGCAGCGTGACAAGGATTCCCTGCTCTCTCAGACTAAGCCCCATGTTTGATCCCCATTAAATTGTGCAGAATTGCCACTGTGGGTCACTGCAAAACTATTTCCAGAAATTTCAGCATTTTCAGTTGTGTTATTTCATATTTGCAAAGCTCAGGCTTTTGTTACATGGTATGAGGAGTTCTGGATCAGCATGACCCTGTGCAGGGTGCATTCTCTGTCCTACTGCTCTGCCTCCCTGACGCTTTTCACTCTGGTTCCTCAGATCAGAAGTTCATGCCCTGATGTCTGATCTGGGCAAGATTGACGACATGGCCCAACAAATAGATTATATCAGCACAAAAAAAAAAAAAAAAAAAAAAAAAAGGTGCTTTGTGATATGAGGGCAGGAGCTTGACAGTGGAGGGGAAATTCCGTAAAATGGCATTGCTGCCGAAACAAGAAAGAACTCATTTACGTGTGGGGAAATAGTTCATATGTCTGGGACTGTCCCAAGGAAAGATAAATGTATACACTCAGCCAAAGTACTGTACAAGTGTGCTATTTCACTGATTCACAGATTAGGGTGCAGAAATCAGAGTTAGAATATGCACGTTGGATACATATATCCATTTAATTAGGGATTATTTTTAATAATTTTTTAAAAATAACAGAAAAAGTTATTAGCCATGTGCTTGGAAGAACCACATTGGGAGGTGCTTGATACATTTGTGAACAGCTGGTCTTGACTCTTCCATTGATCTGTGTGTAGTTTCATACTTCCTTGTGGCTGTACCCTGTCTCCACCAGAGTAATTTGCTAAAATGCTGTGAACACAAAATTGTTTGCATCGTAAGTAAAATGCTAAGGTTTATGAGAAGCTTGAGAAAGATCTAATTAAACAAAGCATTGGGGCAGCACAGAAATCATTTAAACGTAACTGATAAATGATGAAAGGGATTGCAAGCAAAACATATTGAGTGGGTGCTTATGAGCATTGGTTTCTTAGTGAAGGATTTGGTGATCTTGACTAACAGTTGATTAAAATGTCTGTGTAGCTTAGAAAGAAATGTGAATTCTGATGTGCCCTGTCAGAGGAGAAGAAAGTAAGACTGAATGGAATGATAGTTATCTGTATAATCCAGTAGTACTTCTAGTGCCTTGTTGTGCAGCCGGTGATTTGTGCAGAACAGCAACAATTCACAACTTCTTGCTACTCAGCCTCAGCCTCATCTCTCATCTGAATTGAAGCACCAGTCTAACCATGCTTATTGTCTCTCCTCTGTAGAATGGCATAATTCCTGTTTTCAGAGAAAATGTGGTTTTATGTGCTCTGCTGTCCAAATTTGAAAGACACTTATATTAATAGAAGGTCATTTTTTCACTGATTTCGTAATCCTCATTCTCAAGAAGATGATTAGGAAGGGAATGTGTGTGTTATGTATTTTTTAATGTTTTCCACAGATTGCCTTTTGAACAACTAAGCATTTGATGTTTGCTGCCTCAATAACATGGGAACATTCAAAGGGTGCATCTACACAGAGCTCGTTGCATATAGCATATTTGCATTGCGTATCGGCAGATAGCAACAATTTTTAGATAACTTTTGGAAGCACTAGGTTAACAAAATATTTGTGTATTTTTAAGTGAGAGATCACTACTGCTGGTTTTTTGTTAACAGTATTATGTTCAGTTTCCTCTCTGACTAAAGCAAGCATTAGTGTGTGTCTCACGTCTTCCGTTCTGGAGAAGCAGCCAGGCGTGGGAGTAGACACACTTAGGAAACCCCCCGTCTAAGTTCTGTGCCTCTCTGTAGACCACCCCTCTTAGGTCCCCAAGCCTAAAATGAGATAAAATGCTCTTTAAAGTTGCATCAGACAAGGGAGAGTGCAGAATAAAATTATTGTTTCCTTGTCAAAGCAAAAATAATTTGTATCTTTTTTGTTTTAGTTGTGTAAGTAAATGTTAAGCTTTGTGGTAAGTAGAGGAGGTGTGCTGTTATGCAAGCAGGAGTTTTCTAAATTTTTTAATGGTGATTCCCATTAATTTTATTATGATTTAAGCCTGTTTTGAGTTTTTTCATTGCAAAACTATAGCTAAATTGTACCAATTCCTGAGTTTTTCCCCTGAAGCCCTTCATAGTAGAGAACCTCATATGTTAACAATATGTGGGAGAAGAAAGTCCATATGACTAACAGGTACAAAGTGCTACTAGTTACAATCTTCAGAAAGAAAGGCTTAAGGGAGCTGGATCCAAGCCAATGGAGTTTTTTATAAGCTTGGGAATAGCCCCAGTTGACCAGCTGCCTTTGTGTTGAACCACAAGTGCAATTAAAAGGTGTTCCCTTTTTTTTTTTTATTGAGGGTGAACTCCAGCAGTTCAAGTACTGGCAATTCTGTATTGATTTGCAGCACCATTAGTGCAGCTATGTTCCCAAGACTCTTTTTGACTCATAGTCTGCTTTTAGGAGTTGTTTCTTCCGTTGTCCCATCAGGATGCTCTTGCTGTCAAGTTTTTTATTTTAGACTTTGTGGAATCAGTTTCTGGAGTGTTCTTTGAAAATTGTTTCAACATTTTTTCCACCTTCCCTTAACATAGCAAAGTGTTAGGCAAGAAGAGAAAGTATTTTCATTTGGAATTTGTAAGGGGTTGCTTAAGTTACTCATGGTTGGTATTTCTTCACTGTTGACTTCTCTACTTCTCTACATGAAAATGTGTATGAATGTAGTAGGTACATTCTTAACTTTTACTAAGTTTAATGAACTCAGCTTAACAAATATAATTCTTCTTTGGTGTTTGTATCCAACTGTTTGTAGGACTAGGCCAATGCATAAGACCTGGAAAATAAAAGTGACTGCAAGTGAGTAAAATTGATGAGCCAGTTTTTACTGCCCAGATGGGACATTCCAAAAAGAAATGTCAATATTGAAAAACCAAACTTTATTTTTTTTAATTTTTAATAACCTCAAAATTTAATAATCAAATAAATTATGTGTCATAGACAAGAAGATACGTTATTACTTAATGTAGTTATTTTGAATGCCTTACAGTAACATAAAAATGGTGGCTTTTGCTTGTATTTTTCAATTCTGCATTCCAGTAAGAGTTTTGAAATGTATCTCCAAAAATTCAATGAAGAGAATGCCCTTTTTATTTTTACCTGCCATTTTATAGGCAGAAATTACTTTATTTGGCCTTTTCCTGTTCAGATTACGTCCTGTTTGTTTTAGCCAGGGAGAAGCAGATGTGTGCATGTAGAGAAATAGCTGATGTCCAGCACCATCTCCTGGAAGCAGGAAGTCAGTTCCAAGAGGTACCATTAGGCTCTTCCGCTCTGCATTAGCACCGAGACCCTTTGTCTCCATGAGGACAGAGCCTTCAGTCCCTCAGAGTCAGTGCTGGTAACAGCAGCAGATTAACAGTTAAAATTAATGTAAAAAAATCTTCTGGCCTCCTCTCTCAGATCCTCAGGTCCAGATTTATGGCACACTTGATTTGATCCATCTGCAGGTCCTTTGCTGAGTGGGGTAGTCCCATGTCTCCTACTCTCACCACCTTCAGCGATGTGTTCCCCTCAGTCTTTGACTCGGGACTATCAGTTCTGTGGCTGCAAGCTCAAACCTGCAAAAAAAAACCCCAACAACTTTTTTTGTGGATCAGTGAGCTTGTGGGTAGTTGTGACATTATTAAATATGATGCAATAGAAGTAGTGGGAATGTGCAGTTCAAGAGAGGCTTGAGTGGGGCCACCCCTTTCACTGCTATTTGCAGGTAAATCAAACTACCCAAGGGTTAAGAACAGTTCTTTCGATCCTTGAAACAAAACATAATGATACTAAATAATAAGGATCTCCAATAGGAGAGAAAGGAGGGGAAAGCAAGAGGAGAAAGGCAATCAGGTGTTGCAGGGAGAAGGGATAAGAGGAAGGAGGGAGGTAGCTAGAAAAGCAGGAAGAGGGATTAGGGAAAAATCAAGAGATTGTATATTGAGAGATAGTGGCAGCAAATGCAGGTGAAAATGAGGAAACACCTTTCCCTAGATGTTGAGCATACTGTCCTTAGCCTTCAAAGGTGGCGCTTCAGTCTCAAGAAGCAGTTTTTCTCTCTTTCTGGGCAGAATTGAGATGCCATTGCTTTGTGAGCAGTCTGTGGGAATAACCTGGATGCTGAAAGCCTGAACCTTTGTGCTCCATGGGCTCTACCTGGGTGGAGCAGGGAGGGAAAGCTGCAGGCACAAGCACCTGCCTCAAAAGCATTTGTTGCTGAACAGGCAGAGTCCCTCTGGAGAGAAGCTGGCGTTAGAGTGAATTTGCCACCTCAGGATGGTGGTTCCTAAGTGGGAGGCTGCTCTGGATGTGGCTTTCGTAAACCCTCAGTCCTGAGGTCATAATTTCCTTTTAGTGCTGCTTGCTTCTTCCCCCCAGGCAGCCCAGATGACATGTAGTTCTCTAATGTAGACAATAGGTGGGGCTGGGGAAGCAGATCGGTTCTTCTGTAACACCAACAAAGGCTTCAGTGCTGAATCACTTCCAAAAGTAGGTATTACTTAAATCCCGATGTGATTCAGTTCTCTCAGCTGACTTTGAATTTCGGAAAATCTCCATTCAACTCTTCCCGAGTTCATTCATGTCATTCAAGCTGCAAGAGCTGGGAAAGGTTTGTAATAGCAGGGTATTTTCTGTGTGTTTGAGAGCAGCGTCCTACAATGAATTGTTAGGTTTTTTTCTTTGTCATTAGGGAGTTAAATTAGTTATCTACTTAATTCTTATTGCAGTTGAGAACTGTGGGAAAAGAGGGTATGCTAGAAGTCCCAGTAGCTGAGACACAGATATTAAAGTGTTTTCCTGTCAGTCTGTTTTTACAGCTAAGAAAATCTTTGGTTTTGCTTTGTTTCCTGCAGCTTTTTGATGCTGTCAACTGCCTGGCAAAAGACAATGCCCGGTTGCTTGTGCTGGGCCGCAAACACATGCTGATTAACTCTTCAAATTGGAAAAGAGAGATTATGAAGGAGATGCAGAATAAGGCAGACTTCTTCTTTGCTGAAAATATGTAAGTTTAAGCAAATGGCTAAATATAATGGAGATACACACCTGATTTATGTGCATTTTACATCGGTATAAACAGCTGTAGTTTGTAGTACCGTTAGTAAGATCTCCAGCTCTGTGTCAGTGAAAGAGAAACATACCCTTGCCACACTTGCTTCAAAAAACAATCCATGTTAAAAGCTGCATTATGAAGAATTTCATCCCTTAGAATCATGTTGCCATCTGTATGGCAATTAGGATATGGTTTATTAGGATTTGTAACTACTAAAACCACTGCCAAGACCACGGTGGCCTGAGCTTACAGAGTACCTGATGGCATCAGTGTACACTCGTGGTCTGCTCTGTTGGCCCTGCATCAGGGGGAATGACGTTCCTGCCTGGCCAGTGCTGCTGGGTAGCCCAGGAGTGTGGGGAGGTTGGAGAGCTAACTCCCTTGCTGCTTCCAGAGGAGAATATTTCTGTAAGTGCAAAGAGACTCTCTGCCTCTCTAATTTAAGAAGTGCCCCGCCTTGTTCTTGCCCATTCAAGCCATCCTTGTCCCTGAAGTGGGTACTTGATTCCACCACAGTGTCCCCCTCTCCTTGCCCTGTTTTTCTCATACAACAAGTCTCAATTTTCCTTCAGTTCCAGCTCCACCTACTCTCCTGGGTGGGGAACTGTTGATCCTTCACTTGTCTCTTCTGTTTCTTCTGGGATCCCAGTTCTCAGAACTTCTGACCAAGTTCCTTGTCCCAACAGCTAGTCCAAGTCTTTTGTCTGTCTCCTTGTTTCAGATGTGTTCTCCTTCACCCCCTCTCCAGTTCTGGCTCTTGTTCTCTTTGCTGTTGAATCCCATTGCTTTCTTTCCTGCTATCTGAGCACCAGCAAAGGGGACTCTCTTACCACAAGCTGGAAATCCTTGCTAATTTCCTGTCTGTTTACTTAGTATTACAGTAATCCATAGCAATCCAAAAGTGGTTTAAAGCAAAGTTTTGCTCAGCTTCTCCAGGTATAGAGTATTTCATGCCAACTGGAAATGTATTTTAGAAATTTTTCCCTAAAATTTTCTCAGTTTAATAGCAGCTAATATTGAATATATTTTCAAAATAATCATAGTACCTTTTGGAAGCATATTCACCCATGTAAAGACAAAGATTCACAGAATTGTGCAGTTGCCTATATTACACTATTATCAGTTGTGATGATTGACTGTATTCCAACAAAGTTTTGGGGGTACCCTTAGGAGCTTTAGCACTTGTATTACACATAGCACTGTTAAGCTATGCAGCAATAGATGATATTGTTGTATTATCAGATTGTGATAGGAGGAAAGATGCTCGGTGTGGCATGCAGTTAATTTTTATTGCACTCTTAACTTTTGGTGAGTAAACAGGAGTTTTTTATTTTACCAGGGAACGGGAATAGCGATGAGAATTTTCAGTGTTGCTGATGAATAAATCTCAGGTCAGCATTTGATTCATTTCCTGCAGCCACTTACTGTCCCGTGAATGACATCTGTCTTTTCCATTGTTTTGTTAAGCTCTGAAGATGATGCCTTCTTGTTATATGCCACGCTTCGATCAGGCCAGCGTTGCAAGTTTGTTACTAGAGACTTCCTCCGGGATCACAAGGCTTGTCTTTCCGACAGTCTGACGCGCCATCTCTTCCGAAAGTGGCAGCGTGGACACCAGATAGCGTTTTCCCCTTCTGCAGAAGGAAAGCATATCAATTTTATGGTAAGTTTTCTGCTGCAGTCAGAAAGCACACAGGGCATATTCATTAAAGATACACAATTTCAAACTCTGGAAGCAAAAAGATTGTTGTTGGAGTCTAAGAACTGGATTTGAGGCCAGCGGCCTCAAAACCCCCATGCTTACTGAAAATTCACTACATACATAAAGTATAGCACAAACATAAAAACTGTCAAAAAGACAAGAAATGTTGCCTAAATGTTTAAAATGTTTGTGTCTACAAATCTCTCCATTGCTGTAAAACAAAAGTGCCAATACTTTTTCATTTTGAAATACCTTACTCTCCTCTGTAGCACTTTTATAAAACAACATGCTTCTAATTGTACAATAGAATCTCTTTCATCTTTATTTTAAAGAAGCAGGAAAATACAGGTATTTCAGTACTCACTGTAGTATTAGTCTAACATATGCATAAAATTTCATGAAGGAAAGCTGAGAACAGGTAGTATCATCTGCTAGCTGAATGTGACAGTTACTGTCTAGGAGTCGTGTATCCTTGTCAGCCATGAACGCTACATTAACAGGAGCACAGCTCCTGTTTTAAGATTTTTCTAGGGAAAAATTTATCACATGACATCCCATATCATGCAGTTTTTTTGTTATCTGGTCTGTCTGTATCGTTATTGCCTACTTAAAGCAATACTGCACCTGCGCAGATTCATTTTCTTGTTGCTCTGGTTAAAATTGTAAAATAATATTAATCATTACAAACAACATAGAGATACAGGCTTGTACGAATGCCAGCCTTTAGTTCACTGCTGCCATATATACGTTTCTTTCTATGGAACCAAATACTGAATGTAGGGATACCTGAGTAACACAGCTTTAGCTGCGCCTTGGTTTTTTCTTTTATACAAAAGGGTGAGTAATTTTCAAATCTTAATTCCCAGACAATCTGGATGATTGACATTCCCAGTCACAGCTGTCTTCTAGGTTACTCTGGAAACCGTCATGGAAAAGTGGACTTCCAAGACCACACATACAGAGTGACTGAGAACTGCCACTTTGTACTTCTGTTACACATGTTGAGTTAGTATTCCTGTTACATAATAAACCAGTAAAATAGTTTATTATATTTGTTCAACTACACAGCCTTCAAACTGTTAGAGATAAATCTTTTTCTCATATCCTCCTCCATCTGAGCACTTTGGTTCTGTAAAGAGGTACACTGGAAGAACAAACACAAGATGTCATTAAATCCTATCAGTTCAAGCCTATAAACTCCACATCCTGAGTTAATTCCCGTACAATTTAATTTAACTGAATGAAAAATGAATCATTTTGCTATTTCTAGATATTGAATGCGTTATGTTCAAGTAATTATTATCTGGAGGTGATTTAAGATATAATTTTAACATTTGTAATGACTCCTAGACCACAAAATACTAAAAGATATTTTAGTTTTCCCTCCAGTACTAAAATTTAGAATTTGTTTGGTCTCAGGAAATAAATGAGACTTGTTAAAGGAATGAATCTATGGAGATTTCTAATGGAGCGTTGGAAGTCATAACCACCTATAACTGGTATTTTAGTAATATATTGTGTAAAATCTAAAAAAAATGTTTTTATCTGCTTTTATCCAACAGCCTGCTTTCAGTTATGACTGTGTGGTACAGACTACAGGTGATACATGGCATATCCCCTATAAAGACTTGTTTGAGGAAAAATACTCATATCGAGTACCAAGAAAGTGGCTCTGCATTCAACAGCAACGATGAAGAATGGAATTGTACAAGCTGAAGTTGCTGCTTTTTTTTTTTTTTTAATTTTAATCACTGTTCCTGACTAGGAGAATTCAGCAGTACAATTATGAGGCCTGTAACTAAAGAAAGTTCAGTTACTGCTTTTTGTCAAAATCATTCCTGCAGTGAATCTGTTACCATCAGTGGTGGTCCAGCAGGGATGAATTAGGCCCATTATTTCCATTTTTACAGGCAATTTCTGTAGCCTCTCAATGTGGTTTGAATTAAAATTTGTTTTTCCCTCTTGGAATTTCAGGTTGCGTTTTTTAAATAATTTTTTTTTCCTCAGGCTTTTCGTCTACACTGGAATCCATAAACTCTGTACTTCAAAGAAATTAATCAGGACTTCCAAAGTACCTTCAAAATGACCTTGCCCATATTGTGTCACATAACGTCCATAGGCAATAAATGGAGCAATAAATGGCATATTTACCATTTGCCAGACACACATATCCCTAATACTTCCTCACACCAAAGAGAATTCATTTGATCCCATGGAATGCAAAAGATTTGGTGTAGCAACATAAATTGAGGTTTTGATTGGAAGAATTACGAAACAACCAGTGGGATACTGTGTATCTCTTTCACTTTCCAGTTTGCTGTTTCATGTCACTAGAATAGTTTGCTTACGGAAATGCATGAATTTTCTAAAGAAAATTTGATCATAACGAGAAATTCTTACAGGAAGTAGTAGGACAAAACGGAATTTTGCACAGAGATTTTTATAAAACCTGTCACAGGTTATAAATTAAGCAAGAAGAATAATGTATATTACAGGAAAAGTGTCATAAGTGTTTTTATGGTAAATGTGTTCATTTTTTGCACTTACCACTTTTCTCCCCCAAAAAACATGGAAATGACATATTAATCTCAGATGAAGCGTTGTGTTTTTATGACATTTGTCTTGCACACTGAGAAATCCTCAGTTTGAAACCGAGTTGAATCATACAGGTCTTTTTGTAGTATTGGCAGTTCTGAGCTTCTGCAGTGTCCCACGACAAGCTCCCTCAGGACTCTTAGGAGCCAAACATGTTCCCTGCTACTTTTTGTCACATCAGAGAGCTATCCCGACATGTGAACCAGCAGGTGTGATTTGCAAACAGACATGTCCTTCAGGTAGCATGCAGAAAAGGTGGAGGAGCTGGATACCTCTTAGGGTAACCTAGAACCTCGGTTTTAAAATCATCATGTTGTTGGTGACTTTCATCACAGACCCCTTTTCTGCCAGGACGTGCCAGCAGATCCATCACCTGCTTTCTGGAGTCTGCCAGGGAAAGCAGAGATTGGATCTTCTCTGGCTCCTCAAACCAATTCACTTCTAATTTGTCAGAATATTATTTTTACAATTGTGCAAATGAGAATCTCCTTGAAAATGCAAATATGTTTTGTTAAAGTGTCTTCTCCTGCACAGGACTCCTGCCAGTAAGCAACTAGTGCTCTGGATGAGAGTTAGTTACTTGGTTCAAGGGGAGAATGTCAAGGTTTATTAAACACCCAGGTGCCATCTCTGTGGTGGGAAGTCCCTCCGGATCACAGCCTGGGGGAGAAGTCAAGAAGACTGTGACCTCTACTCTGCCCTGGTGAGGCCCCATCTGGAGTACTGTGTCCAGTTCTGAGCTCCCCAGTTCAAGAAGGACAGGGAATTTCTGGAGAGGGTACAGCAGAGGGCTACAAAGATAATGAGGGGCCTGGAGCATCTCTCTTACGAGGAAATGCTGAGGGACTTGGGTCTTTTTAGTCTAGAGAAGAGAAGGCTGAGGGGGAGTCTGATCAATGCTTGTAATACTTAAAGGGTAGATGTCAAGAGGATGGGGGCAGTCTTTTTTTCAGTAGTGCCCAGGGATAGGACAAGAGGAAATGGGCACAAACTTGAATATAAGAAGTTCCACCTAAACACGAGGAGGAACTTTACTTTGAGGTTGGCAGAGCCCTTGAACAAGCTGCACAGAGAGGTGGTGGAGTCTCCTTCTCTGGAGACATTCAAAACCCGCCTGGAGACAAGTTCCTGTGCAGCCTGCTCTACGTGAACCTGCTTTGGCAGAGGGGGTTGGACTCAATGATCTCCAGAGGTCCCTTCCAACCCAATGTGATTCTGTGGTTGTGTTTTGGGCAGAGCTGGAGCCAGGGCACGGGCCTGGTTGTGGGTCCCAGCCAGCAGAGACCTTGTTGGGTGCCAGTGTGTGCGCCACAGCTTTGGACAGGTCACCTCTGTCCACAAAGTCCTTCCCCAATGAAGGGGACAAACCGGTGACCCACGGCGAGACGTTTCATTCTCTTGTGGTGCTCACAAGCGAGGGAGAGTACATGGAAAAATCCAAGAAAGCAGGCTTTTAACATATGGCGTGCACACAAAATGCACCTGTCCTCTCCATTTCAACAGGGAGTAAGCTCAGCTATTAGCTTTCAAACTAGAGGCGTGGATCCCAAAACACAGTTTTTCCAACTCTTAATGACACGACCTTAAAAAAAAAAGAGAAAAGCCTTCCCCCAAGGAGTAGGGGAATTCCAAGACGCTGGAAGGCAGAGCGAGCACATATCCACCGCTCCAAACTGGGGGGATTTCCCTTTGTGCTGGACACCGCTGAGAAGCTGACGGTGTTTCAACCCTCGCCTCAGGAGGCGGCGGCTGCCGGCGGGCGCCTGACGCGCCTCTTCCAGGACAGGGCATTGCTCCTCCTTGGCAATTACAGGCATTGATGAGGCCGAGTGGGAACGCTCCGTTGGGGCAGCCGGGAAAGATGGTGTGCCCCCGGCCGCCCCTGCAGCTCTCCATTGCGTTTTTCCCCCGTTTTCTCGGATTCGCCGTGTCCCCTCACGCCGGGTGTCCCTGCTGCGCATGCGCGAGGAGGAGCGGAGCGGCCTGAGGCGGTGGGGGGGCGCTCGGACATGCGCAGTGGCGGGGGTGGAGCATGACGCTGCGCGAGCGGCGCGTGCCCCGGAAGTGCTCCGGCGGGAGGCCTGGCTGCCGTGGCGGTGGGGCCCTGCGTGTTGTGAGCCCCTCGGCCGTGCCGCCCCTCCCTCCCTCCCCGCGCCCGCCATGTCCCGAGGCTCCAGCGCCGGCTTCGACCGCCACATCACCATCTTCTCGCCCGAGGGCCGCCTCTACCAAGTCGGTGGGTGTCCGGCCTCGGGGGATGCTGCCCGCCGAATTGCCCCGTCACGGGCCGGGCCTTCGCACGCTTCCGCCGCCGCCGTTCCCCGCCGAGCGGGGCTGCAGCCGGCTGGGAAAAACTCCGCCGAGCCTGGCTCCCTCTGCGGAAGCGGGGGAGGAAATGTGGCGTTTGCCGTGGCTGGGGAGTGTGGGTCCCCGCCTTGCCTGGCCCGTCGGTGCGCGGGGAGAAGCCGGGAGCCGCCGCCGTCCCGGCCGTGCGGGCGTGGGGGCCTGGGAAAGGAATCCCAGGCGTGAGATAAGGAAAGCTTAAGGCCGGGGTGGGCCCTCTCGAGTGTCCCCCGGCACCGGGAGGCACCTCCTGTGATTTCCCGGTGCCTGGTTTTGGATGCTTGGAGACAAAACCGACACCTATCGAGAAACTCTTTATTCCCCCTTGGAGTGTTTCTTTCGGTTTATTGTGCCAGGCTTATGACTATGGTATTTTGGAATCAGAGAACAACAATAGCTGTTGAAATGGGACTTGAACTGCCTCAAACCCTGCGTGCCAGAGTAACGTAGTCAGTCTTTAGAGATAACCCATGCTCTCTTTTGTTACAATTGAATGCTGTGTGTTCTGTGCATCATGGCTGGTGAGAGCAGCAGCCACCCTTCATTTCCAGGCATCTTTGAATATTCTGCAATTAAGCTGCAGCCTAGCTTCATCATCTTCTGAATCTTTTGTTCATGTTTTTACAGTGCATTGCTTTCTGCAGAGCAGCCTCATGGTGCTCCTTCTGTGAAATACTCTGTAACAGCATAGTCAGCTTGCAGTCTGGCAGGACAGTTCATTGAGAGCGCTCCTGGAGGATCCTCACAGCAGGGCTGGGTGAATTGTTCTGGCAGCATCATCCTGATGCCATCTTCCCCCAGATCTTAGGGGTTCTTCCCCAGCTGTACGTGCTTCACAGAGTGTATCCACATGTTCCCCTGTTCTCCAGGAAAGGAGGTTGCTGGGGACAGATTGCATGAATTGTCCATGGTAGTCAGTAGTTTCCTTTGTGTCTGCCCTTGAGTTTTTCTCAGGACGATGGCTATAAGGAATAGGTTTCATAGGCAGTCTTGAGCCAAGTCCTTTTTCCAACAAACAGCTGAGAAAGTGCCTGTGTGTAGGTGTCTATGCACAGGTAGAAAGTTACCTGTACTAGATACCTACAAACAGGCACTGTCTTATACTTAGCATGTATATAAGGCTTGTATGCAACTTGCATAGTAAGCCTTATACGTATGGGTAGTAGAAACAGCACTTCCTCACATGGTCTGACAGTGGCTCTGTGATGGAAGAGTGATGGGCTCTGACCTTCTGTTGCCATTAGAACAGGCTGGCTGGTCTGCATTGCCTTTCTGGCACTGTTGCAGCACTGCTTGTTGGGAAAGGTTTCTGTGTCCTTTAGCAAAAAGGAAACCAAGCCTTGGTTTTCTACCTCCTGGGTATATTGAGCCTTTAGGTTAATGTGTGAGCAATGCACAATACCTCCATATCTTTTATCCATGTCTTAGAAGCAAGTACCTTCATGTCTATTTGAGAGCCTCTGCATGCAGCCTCAAGCTGCCTTAAAGATATCTTGTGTACCTATATGCTGTATGGAGAAAAATCTGTAAGTGTGTGTAGTTAACTTCAGGCAAGTATGAGCTCAGTCTGTCTGCAGCCAGGCTGACAACTCGGGCATGGTGCCACATTAGTGTCTCTGTTGCCACAGCGTGGACAGAAAGCTCATGTTTGCTTGTGGTCAAATCTCCAAATCTAACTTCTTTCTTTCTTTATCCTGTATATCCTTGTCCATGTGCTGGATTCAGATTAACTAGGTGCTGTCAAGAGTGGGCATGGACACACGTTGCTTTAAGGCTGCCTCAAAACTTGCGTTTTTTTAATGGAAGCTGGCAGTACCTGAACAGCAATTTCCAGCGTAGTGATATTGGACTGAAATGCCTGTGCTTTGCCTCATGTCTGTCTTGTGCTTCCAAAGTTCAAAAAGCTCATGTGCCCTTGAAGTGATCTCATATTAGAAAAGTAATGGTTATTTCATGTTATTTCTTGATGCTGTGGTTAAAATCCCTCAGAGCATCAGTGTTGTCTTGTCACATATGAGTGCCAGTCATCAAAGGTGATGTTTTATCTGAATGGAATTTTGGGAGGTAAAAAAATATGTTATGGTTGAATTTCTGACTGCTGTGATGCATTCAGGGAACAGCAAAGGACTGGTATTTTCAGAAAGAACACGTGCAGTATTACTGAAATACTTGCAGAGCAGAAAATAGACTTGAAACTAGCAATTTGGATTTGTTATACTGTAAGAGCCACTTTTTGGCTTGTCTCTTTGAAAACGGAGCAATGCAGATGGTAGTAGGTACAGGGCAAGAAGGGACTGCAGTTCACCAAACCTTGTTGTTAGTACTTGTGAGCAAGAACAGTTTGTAAGGGCACCTATTCCTGCTGCCACCTAAGTGGGAGAACGGTTGAGGTTGGAAGTGACCTCTGCAGATCATCTCGTCCAACCCCAGGGGCTCAAGCAGGTCCACCTAGAGCTGGTTGCTGAGGATCATGTCCACATGGGTTTTGAATATCGGAAGAATGGAGACTCCACAACTTCTCTGGGCAACCTGTGCCAGCGCTTGGTCATCTTCACAGCGAAAAAGTGTTTCCTGATATTCAGATAGACCCTCCTGTATTTCACGTTGTGCCCATTGCCCCTGCTTCTATCACTGAGCACCACTGAAAAGAGCCTGCCTCTGTCCATCTTCCTTACACCCTCCTTTCAGTTAGTTGTACATGTAAATAACTGTTGCAGAGTCCTGGCCTGGGGCTTCAAACACGACCAGTTTGTGGGCGATGCTGGCTGACATCACACTGGATTGTGTGCTTTGCTGTTGGCAAGCACGGATCATCCCAGGAAAGGCAGGTGAAGAGGTGAGCGGAGCTGTGCGTCTCGTGGAGAGACAGCAGCAGTGGTCTTTATGGCGTGTTTGGGTGACCAGCAAATGCTCTGATGCCTGCGAGGAATAAATACGCGTGGCAATCAGCCCTTCCACAGAACTGACTCAGCAGGATGAACATCGAGATCCCGGTATTACAAGAGTTGTTTTTTTCATTTTCAGGTTATTCCTCTTCTGTTGTGGAGTCTCTTCCATAGATTGAGGTGCAGCTTTTAAAGACAGATGAGTTCATTGCTCCCATTGTTTCATAAGACAGTTTTAGCGATTTGCTGAGCTGTTGGTTAGACAGGTTCTAAATTCCATTTTCATCCACACAGCTAACAAAAAGATCATCTATGTTTAGCTACTGCTTGAAACTTGCCTCTCCTTACCAGATATTAGGGAGTTACGAATGTTTATCATATGTTGTCAGACAAACAACTTGTAAAATTGTTCCGAGGCCTTTCAAACCATTAATCAAAGGAAATTTACTTCATAGATCATATCAAGTAAATCTTAATCCATTATATGTATCTGAATATTGCTGTTTAGTTGGCACGTGCATAGGTTTCATTTTAAAAAGTGAATAAAACCATTACAGTGTTTGAAAATCAATTCAGAAAATGTGATAGTAAGGTTAAAACCAATCTTCTGTGCCTGATCACAGAATCACAAGAACGATATGGGGTTGGAAGGGACCTCTGGAGATCATCTAGTCCAACCCCTGCCAGAGCAGGTCCACCTACAGCAGGTTGCACAGGAACGTGTCCAGGCGGGTTTTGAATGTCTCCAGAGAAGGAGACTCCACCACCTCTCTGGGCAGCCTGTTCCAGGGCTCTACCACTCTCACAGTACAGAAGTTCCTCCTCGTGTTTAGGTGAAACTTACATTCAAGTTTGTGCCCATTTCTCCTTGGAAAGTTAGTTTTTATCTGCATCATTTAAAATCTGCAAAAGAAAATTACACCCTTGCAATGGTATTAATGCTTGAATTACTAAACTCTTCATGTTGAAAAGTCTTACATAAGGATTTACAGTTACTGTAGGTTAAGTTTGGACTGTTTTTGTCAAGTGTAGAACAGCCTTTTTGTTTTAAGAGAAATTCTGTTGCTGTTAAGTGTTCTAACACAAATTATTAGAAATATTGAAAGGAAGGAGTGATGGTAGTTTTGTGAAGAGAGTTAATGACTTAATTCCCATCAGAAAGTTCTTGTGTGCATTGTACTAAAGAACTTACAGACAAAGTAGCACATAAATAATAAAGTATTAAGAAGTCCTGAACTTGGTGTTGGGAGGTAGGTGTGTCAGAGTTGGTTGTACCAAAACCTCTAATGCTGTTTTTTCTTAACTTTTACATATTTTTCTAGAATATGCTTTTAAGGCCATAAACCAGGGTGGACTTACATCTGTAGCTGTTCGTGGGAAAGATTCTGCAGTAATTGTAACACAGAAGAAAGTACCTGTAAGTAGTCTGGTTTTGAGGGGGAGGCTGGAAGGAGATAAAAGATGGGGGTGAGGCTGTGCAACATTAATATTATATTTATTAACATATATTGCAACTTGAATATCTTACTAGAGTTCTGCTTATTAAAAGTTCTATCTCCATTTAATGCTCAGCTGTACATTTTCTCACCAATTAGTGTAATATTGGTTTTCTTTATAGCTGTTGAAGGTTAAAGCTAAACTGGGGAGCTGGGCCTGCTGCACTCTGGCATGCATACATTACTCTGGCTTGTAAGGGCTGAGTTGTCCATAATCAGTTTCCTGATTTCTTTAAATCCTACTCAGAGAATATATAATACCGTGAGCACACAGAGCAGATTTTGATGGTGTTGCAGCGCAGTGGTGGGGTGGGGTGGGGTGGGGTGGACAAGGGGGGCAAGCCCTTGTGCTTGCAGGGCAGCTCACGTATTTGTATGTCTACTGTCAAAGTTTCTTCAGAGGGAAAAGGACTTTGATGTTGGTCAAACTCTAGCTGTCAGCCTTTTCCAGATATTGAGGATTTATATTCCTCATTCTCCTATTTCTTCCTTCACAAGCCTATAGTAAAAAATAGTAAAGAGCTTGAAAGACAATTTTGAGCTGTTAGTTGATTTTTTTTTTGGGGGGGGGGACACACGGACGACCTCTTCTGTAAATTGCAGAATATCCAGTCTGTCTCTTTCCTACTTGAAGGACAGTGTTTTCTATCAGTTTATTTCTGTTCCCTTTTAGGACAAATTACTGGATTCCAACACAGTGACTCATTTATTCAGAATTACTGAAAATATTGGCTGTGTGATGACAGGAATGACAGGTATCTAATTCACCATCTTTATAACTATTATGTAATTTTTTTAATATAGTTCACCGGGTTTGTATCACATAAAACAAATAAGTCTTCTAGGAGACTTGTTCCACTCAGCCTGGTTTTGGAGAACTTGTCTAGTTCTAATATGTACAACAAGGACAACTTCAAGTTGAGCCTGGAATAAACCTGATAGCTGTTGAATGCGATTAATGCGAGTTCTTCCTGTCTAGCTGACAGCAGATCCCAGGTGCAGAGAGCCCGCTATGAGGCTGCCAACTGGAAGTACAAGTATGGCTATGACATCCCCGTGGATATGCTGTGTAAAAGGATTGCAGATATTTCTCAGGTCTACACACAAAATGCTGAAATGAGGCCTCTCGGTTGCTGTAAGTATAGTGGATGGAATTTAATCTTTTTCTATTTCTTGTCTGAGCTTGCAACTTCAAGTCTAAGAAATTCTCACCCGTTTTCAAATTGTGTGAGATATGGATGTAACTGAAGGAGTAAGAGGGATGAGCAGCCAAATGGGAGAGCAGTGTTGGAGGTTTTGAATTGGGGTGATGATTGTACCATTGACTCAGCATTTGAACTGGAGTCAATGATACAGTCTCTTTAAAACGTGTGATACTATTTCACTATAGGTTTTGGAGCCCAGTCAGTTTGCACAGCACAGTGATGTCTGTGAACGGGAGTCTCTGTCTGGGTAGATAATCACCATTAGACATACAGAGAGTGCAATTATGCTTCTGCAGGTTTTGTGGCTTTTTTATCTAAGTAGTATATATAGGATAAAAATCTGCATAACTTTTGCTCTTAACCATTATATATATGTATATAATGTAGAGAAGTGGTGCTTGAAAATATTTCACTTGCACACATTTCTACATCAGTATTGTTTTAGAATAGCAAATGCAGCTTAAATAAAAAAAAAAAAGTGTGTACAGTTGTTTTTTGTAGGTATTCCTGGCCATCTGTGCTCTGAGATTGGTTCTGACTTGTTTTTTCTCTTACATTTGGCTGTGAGCAAGTTATAACAGTACTACTGGGTTGTCCGGGAACTGAGATAAAAGACAATGTTTCCTCAATTACTTTTTCATTAAACATTCTGTCAGGGTTTCTTTCTGTTTACTTGGGTTTTGGTTTTTTGGGGTTTTTTTTCTTTTAAGGAGAATAGTTTCAGAATTGATGAATCACTTCTTGTAACCATAGTAGGCACTAACACTTCTCACTAAAGAGGTAATGTTGAGTGTTGCACCACAGTTTCCATGATGGGGCAATTTTCCTGTGCTGTTCCTGTAATGTTCAGGAATGACTGTTTCTTTCTTCTTTTGGCATTTCCCATGTCTTGATACTACTGGAAAGTGATTGTTGTGTTTTGGGGTTGTTTTTTTTTTTATTTCAGATATAATTTTTTTTCTTGTAAAGAACAGAGGAAAAGGGATGAAGTGCAGTGCTGTTCAGGGTTAGAGTTGAGAAATCTAAAGTTGGTGTAATGTTTCCATTAATTTCAACGTATGTGTGGAGTTGCTCTGTGGTAAAAGGCACGTGTTAATACACCTATTGCTTACACTTTTAAAGTGTCATACAATAGGCAGGAAGTGAACTGTGGCTGGTTTAACTTTGTGTTGGGATGAATAACTTTGGATTTCCTGACTTTGTGTTCTCTACACACTGAGCATGGCAAAAATGTTTCTATGTTTAATGAGAGGCTTCTTTGGGAATTACAGAAACGTAGTTTGCACTGAACTGAGTTGCACACCTGGTAATGAGATGCTGATGGCAAATTAGAGATAAAGAGGAAATCACAGCTCTAGGTATTGGACTCGTTCCTAAAAATGTACTGCTGTGCAGTTTTTCATAGGGAGTGTTATTCAATTCTTTAGTTAAATGAAATTGCTAAAATTGGGGAAATAAATAAATTAACACATTTTCTCTTCAAGGTATGATTTTGATTGGTATTGATGAAGAGCACGGCCCTCAGGTATACAAGTGTGATCCAGCAGGTTACTATTGTGGATTCAAGGCCACAGCAGCAGGAGTTAAACAGACAGAGTCAACCAGTTTTCTTGAAAAGAAAGTAAAGAAGAAATTTGATTGGACGTACGAACAAACAGTAGAGGTAGGCCAGCTGAAAGATTTGTTCTAAAGTTACAAATGTAGTTGTTATAAAGACTTGTTAAAGTATTTTTAATGAATATATTTTATGTAGGCTTGCGATACAGAGGAATGCAGTTAGACATTTCATGTTTTCTTACAGTTTTGTATTGCTGCCAGAGCAAGTATAGCTATTCCAACCAGATAATGTTTTGAAGGCATTTTGCAGATGTTTAAATAGTCATCTAATCTGCTTTTTGTGCTTTAGCATAACTGAAGCAGAATCTATCATTGTAGCACTACCACTGTAGCTGGTGGTTGGTTACTGCAGTGCTTGATTCTGGGATACCAGTACAGTTTCCTTTTAGTGGTACTTAAAATGATCTTTGTGTTAGAGAACACTTCAGACAGGACAGGGTAATGCTTCTCTGTCATTTTATTAAATATAACACCAGTTGTTATGCCTGGTTTTCTACCTGTTTTAGAAAATGTATTCTACTTATAAAATAGGTCAATTGACCTATTTTATAAATCATCCTTTCTTTTTTTACTTGCACTGTAGAAATCTGTCTAAACAGTCCTCTTCCATGGCCTGTCTATTTCTCCTGCCAGGCCTTGTTCTTCTCTCATAATACTATGTTTCCTGCATTCACAAGGTCAGCAGTTGAAATAAACAATAATAACCGAAGCAACTGCCTGCCCTGTAAGATTAAACAGAGTATCATGTTGAGATCTCTGTGAATGCTATGCAGATTCAGACCTTCAGATAAATTACTTCTGAAGTCTAATTACTGTGAAAGTACCATTTAAACAGGAAGTTCTTCAGCATAAACTCACAAATTTTATATGTATATCTTAATAAATGCTGATTTCCTTAATATGTGAGTTATATAAAGAGAAGATCCAAGAGGGTTAAATAATTATAGCATACTGGAATTGAATGTATTTGAAATTCCCTGAGAGGTCCTTATTTATCCTGGCTAAATATTTTTCACACGGAATGTATTTTTCTATCACTGCTTGATTATACTGTGCATTTTTCTTAGTTGGAGGTAGATGAACCAGTCTTGTCATACTCTTGTTTTTAATTCATAAAATTTCCATATTATGGCACAAGTACTTAATTGGAAATTAATCTGCCAGTCAAATCCTGGATGTGCTTCTGTACCTTTTTGTTGTCTTCATAAAAATGCTGATTGTGAATGTAGATCAGACACTGTTACTCTAACAGTCAGTAGTGACAGGGAGAAGCAAGTCTGTCAGATAAAACCAAGAGTTGTGTTTTTGTAGTATTCTTCAAATACATGCACACGTTAATAATATTTTTTTTAAAGCTTGTGGTGTGTTAGAGGTAATGCTCCAAAGATAAGAATTTTGTTTGGGGTTTTGGTTTTTGTTTTGATTTTTACAACTTGGCAGTCTTCTGACAAGATATCTATACAGTCTTGCAGAATTATTTTCAATATGTTGATAATACATTGATTCTGTGTGGTGTTCTATACTTCTTAATGCCTTATAGATCAGAGTTAAATGCCAGCATGTCTGAATAACTGATTTGATTGGCGTTTAGCTACAGAGCTGTTTTATGGAACTTCTTCTTGTGTTAAATCATCATTTTAGGAATACATCTTTAGCATTATTATGACCATACTTCAGGGTTAAGTATAAGCAAGGTTGCAAAGAAAGCTTCTTAAAAGGGGTGATGATTAGGGTGGAAAAAAGAGTTAAGCCATGATGAAATGCAGCCTTTAAAAAACAGCCAACATAATTTTAATTACCAGAAGAAAAGCCAAAATGGAAGCCACACAAGTGGCATGTGCTTTGAGTAATTTTGGACTGTAATGATGATGTCTGTCTTGCTTGCCACTAGTCAAGCATGTTCTGTCCTTGGGCCCTGAGTTTTTAATCTTTGCATTAGGTGGTGGTTTTCTTGTGGTGGGTTTTTTTTTTTTTCTGTATGAAAATTACATGACCCTTGTTTTTTTGTAGATTGGGCTTTTTAGGGTTGGACTAGAGAGGGACTGTATTCTGTAACAGGGGAAAACTATTTGAAACTTTTCAGCTGAGGAAGGAAATAACTGAATGATGTGGAAGGCAGGGTAGTTGTTAATACTATGTCTATTAAAAAAAAAAGTGCTTTAGTGCTTTCTGTTTAATGATAGTTTTTTTGGTCATGTTTCAGACAGCAATAACATGCCTGTCTACTGTACTGTCCATTGATTTCAAACCTTCAGAAATAGAAGTTGGTGTAGTTACAGTGGAAAATCCTAAATTCAGGTAAGTGATCAGTGTTGATAAAACTTGGTGTGTTGCTCTGGTTATGTGCAATTAGTTTAATTTCTTGTGTAATGATAAATAGAGAAAAAGAGATTAATGTCAGAAGTTGAAGTTTTGGAGAATTGGTTTTTGTTTGTTTGGGGTTTTTTTAACTTGTAACTCTTCAAAATGTGTAGGGGTAAAAGACATTGTTTTAAAAAATAATAATAACAGTTTTTAAGTGTTTTACATGGTTAAGATATCCAATAAAGTGTTACTGTTTGTTTCTTAAAAGGGTATTGCTTTACGTGATTAAAACATAGTTATATATGCTCTAGATGATTTTTTTCATGCTTAAAAAGAATTAAAAGTTTTCTTTGTGCTAGTATCTGGAGTCCACTTCCAAATCATAGTCATGACAACTAATGCTGTAAAGTCTGTTGCATATTAGGGAAAATTTTGCAGATCACTTAATTTTTTTTAATCCTTTTCTAAATGGGATCTTTAAATTACGCTGATTTGTCTTGTAATTGTAGCAGCTTTTAACATCTCCAGTATATAGATAGGAGTTCAGCTATTTCTGCCTTAATCTTTCATTGGGTTTGGTTTTTTAAATGAAAAAAGAAAAAAAGACAAGGACAGCTAGATGGCAAAGAAGTCCTCTACTGCTTTAGTTTATCTACTTGGAAGGGTGGGGTTTGGAGAGAAGCTTCAAAACTTTGGGTCCTACAGGTGCAGTCTTCTGAGCACTTCCTGATGTGTTTGAAGTTGGCATGGTGACAATGGGTGGTTTTGCATTTGGTGTGTGTTTAGGGCAGCAGAATAGCATAGTGTTTTGAGAAAGCATGCAGTAGTGCATTGCCCCTTTGCTACTGCTGCTCAAGGGTCAAGTGCTTGCTTTCTGCCGAACTCCATTTACCAGTTCTTGCATCCTTTTCAGAAAGGATGGATAACAAGCAGAGGAAGAAGGCTATGAAAGCATATGTCCCCCTTGGAGTAATCATACTAATTACCATACCCGTGCTTCTGACTATGTCCCAGCTTTCAAATGAGGAATTACCTGTTCTTTTTGTACCATTTGTTGCCTCTTTATTAGCGCTGTAATTCTTTTACTTTTCAAAAAGAATTGGAATGTTGGCCTGTGACCCTGGCAGTGGTGCTTTAAAGGGCTGGAAGACGCATTGTATAAAACTTACTTGTGTAGATATTAGGTTGCAATATTGCAGCTTAAGGGGAAGAATCACTTAAATCACTTAAGCTACTTAAGATTTCTTTGTTTTTTTCAGGATCCTTACAGAAGCGGAGATTGATGTGCACCTTGTAGCTCTGGCAGAGAGAGACTAATTAGCATTCCCATTCAATTGTCCGTGCTTCTGGACAGAATATGTGGTGAAAAGAAAACACTTATTAATGGCTTTAGATTATGGGTGGAAAACAATATTCACTATATGATGTATTTTACTCTGTACAAATAAAACAGAGGTTTTTGAAATACTCGGTGTCTCCTTTTAATGTATTTTTTTAAACTTTTAGTTCTATTAAATTCTCATCAAAAAACTTGATGAGTTTGTTTCTATGAAAATTGCTTGCCTTTTAGTTGTATTTTAAGAGAAAATTTATACTCTGCACTGTATTTGTCACCTGAGCTATTTGACTCCTAGTTTTCTATCAGATTATGTGGGGGGTGTGCCTTGAGATAACTCTCGCATTTACATGGATTCTCTTCTTGCCCTGTTGTTGAATGGATTCTAGCATTACTGGTCTAACTGTGGGGAAATAAAGAAGATTTAATTTTTGCTCAGGTTTGTATGAGGATTAGGACAAAAGTTGAAGGAAAAAACTTGAGCTGTGATTCGCAGTACGTTCCTTTAGGCTGATATGTTCGTGGTGCAGGTAGTGAATTTAACAGACATCTGCTATAATTAAACAGCTCTGAAGCTAACATTTATTTAGGGGAACAGATTCTATATGCAGTGTGCTTTGGCATTTTGGCTATTTGTCACCTGCCTGGTTTTGAGGCTTTGAGCAGTGCCACAAACAACATCAGGGCTGGATGCAGCCAATAGACACAAGCCCATCAACAAGAATGTCTCTGGGAAGCAATTCCCCTGGATCCTTTAAAGGTTCTGGCTTAAAAGAAAAGAGAAAACTGCAAAAACGTGAGTGAAGGTGAAGAAAAAGGCATTTTTGTTTTGCTGCAATTGCAGAGGTTTCAGCCTCAGCAGCAAAAAGGGAGATGGTGAAGTTGTGAGGGAAGAGACAGTGAGGAGAAGGGGAACGTTACTGAGCACTTGTAGCTTGGGTAGACACGAGTGTCTGCATGGGAGAATGCCAAGCTAACGTGGCTTAGCTCCTTACCTTCATTTCTCTGACATACTATTCCTATGTTGTCTTTAATTACTCCAAAATTCCTTTGAATGTGTATTTTGCCAGTTTCTTGTAGTAAAGAAGATGCATTGATGTGTTTGGTGGTTATAATAAAAGTTAGTGCTAACCTCATGTGGCAACTGAGTTGAGGAGATTCAAACATGCTATGAACTGTTGACTTTACAAAGATTCCTGCATTGCCAGTAGTGCCTCCAAATTTCACCTTCCCTCGTGTCAGATGGTGTAGTACAGGGTATAAGATGAGGCCACCCTTGCTTCTGGTTTTGGGTGGATTATCTGAGAATTCTGTGAGGTTTTGTGCAACAGTTGGCAGAACTAATGGCACATTTGGAAAGGTCTGTGTCATTGCAAGTGACAGCTGGATTTCGGAAGCTTCCTAGGACCTTTCTTCCTAATACTCCAGTCTTATAACAACCTGAAATTTTAATAGACTTAAGTCATCATTTACTCTGCCATGAAATATGATCCATTGATATTTTATTCTCGGTCAGTTTTAACTATATATGTAAAACTTTGCTAATGACTTGTTGAACACAACAAATTAAAAAGATGACAGTTGGGAAGCCATGTGACTGGAGCATATTTGCATAGTATTTAGCATTAAAACTCCCTTGTTTTCTTTTTTTTTTTAATAAGCAAAGTTAAAATTCCAGCAACTGAAATGCCATTTTTGCTGGTATTTTGTCCTCCAGTGAAAATTCCTGTCTCTCTTTTCATACTAATGATGGGGATTTTTCTTTTTCAGCCAAAGCCTTTCATTGTTTAAGATAAGGCAGCCACGCAGGAGGGGGTGCCTGACCTCATGGGAAAACCCTGTGTGTTCCACACGGAGGATCCCTTTCCCGGAGCCAACAGCACTATCAGCCCTGGCTGGCATCAGCCCTGGCTGGCATCAGCCATACTGGCCATCACCCGCCCTTCCAAACCTGGCACTTGCAGAGAAACTGGTGTGTGCCCGATACCATCCCACTGCTGCTGGTTTGGGTAGAGCTTATGGAGGGTGATACCAGAGAAACCCTGGTAGGCGCAGTCAGAGCGTGAAAGCACAAGTGGATGAGAAGGAAGAGGATCAAGTCTTACTCTTACTTGCTCTTTATTTGTAGTATAGAGTGTAAAGATGCAAATGCCAAGTACATGCAGTCAGGTAAATCAGTATGCATGGGATTCTGTGAAAAGCATCTGGATTTCTTCTAAGCTCTCCCTTACCCGAGCCCCCACCCCAGGGGGGCCCCAGAAGCAGTAACGGCATGTATTACAGACAGAAATAGCTTAATAGGGAATCTTGGCATAGTCTGTGGGTCATCAGGAGCTGTCTGTGTATTCATCCTGGAAACGAGATGTTAAGGCAGGCGGTAATGAGCCTCTCTAAGATTTCAGCTACTTTGCAACATGTGGTACTGAATCAAGTTGTAATGCACAATGTTAGGCCATACTGTCTCACGGTGAAGCCCCCGGTGATGGCAGTCTGAGCTAAGCCTAAGATGGGTAAGGAGTTCAGGTGGAGCAACTGTGTGTAGATATTACAGCAATTTTAATGACATGGAATAATATGCTGCATTTTTCTCTACCTTCTCTGTCCTGTTTCTCATTAGGCCAATGTTCAGATGTACCGAATAAATATTTTGGTTCAGTGCACTTTGTTACATTAAGACAAAAGAACTAGGTCTGTGGTTTGCTGGCATCTGGAGTAAAAAAAAAAAAAAAAAAAAAAAAGCTGACATTCCCACTATTATTTTTTCCTCCTAACACAGAAGCAAAGCCTGCTATTTTGAGTTCTGCTAAACCAGAAGCCTTGTTGGCTCATGAGATAAAGTTTTGTGAAGCATATCCATGACAGTATTCATGTTTTCTTCTAGAAAAAACCCTGCATTACCAGGGTAATACCAGCAGGGGCATTGCTTCTCATTTTGTAATCAGAGATTCTTTTTTTTATTTATTTTTTTTTCAGATGGAAAGTTTTTAAGTTGTCATAGCTTGTTCCAGGCAGTTCTTGGTAGTAACAATTTGTTCTGTCCTTTTGTTTTGCTGTAGCCTGAAGTATTTGGAAACAATGCAAGACATCCTGTAGTTCAGGATCTGTTGGAACAGTAAACTTAAATCTCTCATGCCCAAACTAAAACAAGATCATTACATGCTTATGCAAAGCTGCTTAAAATAGTGTCTGGATTTTGTTTGTTTATCGTGAGTCTCGCATTTAAAAAAAAAAAACCACAAACTTTCTCCTGTCCTTTGTACTATGTCTGTACAGCTATACTTGCATTTCTTAAATGACTGTCAAAAACCTTAGTTAAAGAAGTATTTGCTGCTGTTCACCCAGCTTTTCTTAGCACAGTAATCTTTTTTTTTTTCTCTAGCAGTAGTCTTGTTCTTGTCACCATCATCACTGAAAATTTTGTGCTACAGTGTTAAATATGGGAACAGTAACGTACTTGACTGTAAACCTGGTGAATAGATAGACACAGCATCTCACTAAGTCAAAATCCAGCTCGCTGTGTTTGGCAGAATTGAGTCATCTAGGAAGAAGTGTGTGCGCCCATTTTTTGGGTTAGTATTTTTCTCCTGGTCCTTTTTAGATCCTGTCAGCTGTAGCTGAGTGTCCTGGCGCTGCTGATGCACCGCTCGGCCTCGCTGTGCACCTCATCCTGGCTTTGCTGGGAGAACTTGGGTTGAACCACAGGCCTCTGGAACAGTTTCCTAGGTAAGGCTTTAGGGGCATAGGATGCAGGGCAGATTAGGACACGCAAGCCAAGCTGTGATTGATTGATTTATTTATTTATTTTCCCAGCAAATTAGATCTGTTTGCTTTCTGTCCCACAAGACTGTCTCCTGTGATACCCACTGGTGTGGAGATTTGTGAACATAAGTTATTTAAGCCTTTATGGGATTCCTTAGACTAGAAAGTAAGTCCCTCTCGAGCTGGAGAGTCAAACTTGGTCTCTGTGGATGGAGTAACATGGCATGAATGTGCATGGACTGGGATTGTGTGGTCAGGAATGGGAATTCCTTTGGGTAACATCTAATGTGGTGGTGTTTCCATCATCCTCCTTCCTGTCTTGATCCTGGCTACCTCCAGTCTCTCCAGCCAGCACAGGTGCTTATTTACACCTGTAGTGGGCTATTCTGTTTACTAAACTGGTGGAAAACATTGTTTTGTTTGGTTTGGTTCAGTTGTTTGTTGGATTAGTGATGTGAATCGTCTGGCTGTGGGATGAAGTCGGCCGTAGTGCTGGCGTAAAGGAGGGAAGAGGGAAATGGGGTTTTACTGCCTCTGGTTTAAGCTGCTGCAGAAACCACAGCCTGTGTCACCAGAGGAACAGGAGTAGCCATCACTCAGTATCCACTTGATGCTCTGTGACTTAAACCAATATGACGACACCTGGTCCACCAAAGAGGTATTTGCCTCTGTCAGCAGGTGACACATGCCTTAATTTGAGCAGCACCAAGACTGCCCTTTGACGAGGCAGGGTCTACTCTGAAGAAGGTTTCTTTGGGGTCGGTGCCATTACAGCAGCTCTTCCCTGGTTCCTCTGCTCCCATACCTGACGTGTAGCCCAGCCATTTTCAGGGCTACCCGTGTCTGTGGTTTAAAAAAATAAAACTAGATTAGAAACTCCATCCAGAGAAGTAGCACGAACTCGGTTTGGACACTGGTCAACCTCAGACCTGGTCCTGTACCAGCACAGGGGGCAGTGCAGGACAGGATCCATAGGCAGGGTCTCGTTAAACCAGTGGTGCAGCTGGCAGGAGTGGCAGTCAAAATCCTCCCTTCTAAGCAATAATTCTTCCTCAGGGAGAGGGGGGATATTAGTTCTCTGAGTCTGTCGAAGCCTACTTTCTGGAATCTAACTGGAGGCAGGGGGTCTGTCTGGGCAGTGCAGCTTTAGGGCATTTAGGAAAGTGGAAGTTCCATCAAGAAAACTTACGGAAGGTTGGCTGCTAAAGGGGAGAGCTGCCTTGGGTTGGGTTTTAGCACAAGTGGGATGGGCAGTGTTTCTTTCATTGCTTTTTTCATGTGCACCCCTTAAGCCACCTGTAGCTGTGCATACCTTTAGGGTCTGTGCAGAAATTCATTTGCATTGAATGTTAGCCTCGTTTCAGCTAACAGGATTTGGAAATGCCTGCCTGACAGGAAAAAAAAAAACCAAAAAACATTTCTTACCTAAGGATGTGGTTAACCTTGAAAGTAGGCTACCAGGTTAGCCTAGTTACTGCCCCTGAAGGTAACAGGATGTGCCTCTAAGAAGGCTGGAGGGCTGCTGTCCAGGCTGTTGGCAGGAGGGATGGGAGAGAAAGGAGGATTTTCAGTAATGACTGAAGGGAAGGCTGCCTGACTTGCTGTGAGGTAGTGGCCAGTCACCTGAACCCTCAATTCCCAGAGGATTTCTCAGCCTGTAGCTCCTGGTTGCTCTGCCTCGTGGGTGTCTTCGTGCATGAGATGTTTCCTGAATACTTGTTAGAAGATTAGGTGATGATATTCCCTGTTGTTATCTACAAGAGAAGTTTCCATTACTAACCTCTCTTACCTAGTAACAACCCAAGTAAATGAAGTCTAAAATGGTGTAAAATTAGCTTTGTAAGTGCAAAAATAGTTATATCCCTTGAGTGACAACAGCACTCATCAGGAAGTAATTTATTTAACTTTTTTTCCTACTTTGAGTACTTTGCACTGACACCTACACCTTTCTCACTCCAACGCAGGAAACAGACCTGAGCTCTTGTGTGGGAGCATCTGCCTAAAGTGCAGTAATGGTCCATATGTTCAAAGGCAAGGGTTACAGAGATGGGCTGCAGAGTAAGTCTGGAGAGGGGGAGAAAAACCCCCAAAACCCAGGTGGTGTGAATGTCCTTCCATCCAGGTAAGGGTTTTGATGGTCTGAAAAAGGGCATAAGCTTGTCCAGAAAAGGAAGATAACACAAATAATTAGTGATAAGTAGCATTACAAGTGGCATATATTACCAGAATGAAGAGCAAAGATCCTTTCCCTTCAATTTTAAGAGGGGGATTTAGTTATTAATAGAGAAAAAGAGGATAACATGGATTTTTCTGGTCTCTGATGCTAGACCTATTGACAAATGAAAGCACGTGCAATGCATTCAGCAGGAGGATGACTGAGAAACTGCTTCTGTTGATGAAGCACATATTTGCAAAATGATATGATGTTTTCCCACTTTGGTAGCAAATCAAAACATGTACGATCACAATCCATGTGCTCTGTGACAAGAATCAACGTGTGTGTGGATAGATAGATGCTGTAATCCAGCTCTGTCGGGAGTGTGGCGCCTTCAAAAGGGCTGGTGAAGCTGCAGGGGCAGAGGGGCTTGTTTCAGCTGCACGAGGTTCAGCTTTTGGTGTGAACAGGCAAAGGTGTGGGTCCACAGCATCCTTACCAGATTTAAGTCAGAAAGGGCTGCCTTCAGTCTCCGCGTGCTCCCACGCCATCCCTTGTGCTGGCAGTGGCACCCACGTAACCACAAGCTTGACCCAGTTCAGGGAGTCCATCTGAGCCAGCACTTGTCTCTTCTTAACTGCAGGGTGAAGTTTTGCCTGTCTCAGCTCACGGGCTCACTACGTGGTTGGACAAGCTCCAGTGTTTGTGAAAGGGAGAGGATGGAGCCCACAACCTGATGTTTTATTGTCCTGTCAGAGTGCAAAAAGCACACCCCTCCACGTGGTTGTGCCACATACTGCAGGTTGCCATGGTTTTATTGTGTTGGTATCTTAAACCTTTTTGAGAGGGATAGTTACCTAGGAGAATAAACAACTGCTCTTTGCCAACTGTGCACACATCACTAGCTTGGGACACTCTCCAGCAGTACAAATACAGTCCTCCAGATGGTACTTCAGCCCATTCTGAGGGTACCTACTCACTCCCAGCCCTACAGAGCGTGTGAAAATCTTGATGCATGTGCTTCTTTCAGTTTTGTGTAGAATGGGTAGTTGAAAGGGCTGGACTGAAGATCTGTGGTTACTGCCTGGAATCGTTCCTGCTGGTAGAAAGGCTCGAGCTCCCTCCCTCCCTCCCACTGCTCGTGACAAATACGGTGGAGCTGCTGAGACAGGTTTTGCCGTGCGGGCTCGTACATTGTTGCCTGCTCTCCTGTGATGTTGTGCCTCTGGTTTGCCTACTGAAGGTCTGTTGAAAATAAATAAGTAAAATAAAGCAAAAAAATCTTAAAGTAGATCTACGCTGAAAGATACGCATTTAACACAACTTGACTATTTGCAATAACCGTGCAAAACCGAGCGCCAAGGTTTCCTTCACAGCTGTTGGTTTTTAGAGCTGTGAAAGAAAGCAGTGTTGTCCTGGGTAGGCAGGGTCATGTGAGGATAGCTGAGCTGGAGAGCAAGCCAGCCCAAACACCACCGTGCTCTCATGCGCCTTGTGCCACGGGCGGTGGGAGAGGATTCAGAACAGCGATTAAATATAGTTACAACAGAAACCTGCTTGGCTTGTTTCTGATGGATCTGAGCTTTAAAATTTTGATTAAAAATATCCTGGTGAGGTACAGTCTCACCAAGGATAACAACGGGGCGGATGTGTTTCCCCCAGGCTTGGGGAGCTGCCTGGGGGACCCTGCCACAGGCAGCTCCCCAGGGGACAGTGGTACCCTCCCCTGCAGCTACAGCCCCCCAAACCACAGGGGGCTTTGGAGGAGCCCTCTGCTGCTGTTAGCAGTGAGAAAAATTGCCACCCTTCTCTCTTTCCTCTTTTTAATTGTAAATTATGATTATTCCAAACAGTTTTTAACATGAGTAGAGAGTGGACTTGTGAAAACTGTTCAACTTCTATCAACTGCTCCTGTTTTCAGGTGTCTTTGAAGCCTTTTATGTCCCGCTCAGAGGTGCACTTTCTGCTCTGAGAGAAGTTCTGCAGGAAGCAAATAATAAAATACCAGGATAAGGATAGTTTGAAATTTGTGAAATCAATGCTTGTCCTAGACTCCTCCGACTTCCGTGCACTTAGCAGTTAATTACTCCTCTACTAAAATGTAAACAGCAGAAACTTTTTGTGGCAATTTTCCCCGCCCCACTCGCTGCTGCCAGGCCCACCCTGAAAGAAGGAGCGAAAACCCGTGCTTGTTTTTGTGGGCAGCACACCTACAGCACAGGGCTCCCCCCGGCAGGGAATTCAGGGAATTCCCGCGCTGGGGAATGCTGATCCCCAGCACCTGATGGCAGATCTTGTCGATAAAGCACCCAATAAAGGGTCCATAGGGTCCATGGCCCCTGCAGAGCCCTTTCCAAGGCAGATTTTCCATGCCAGTGCCTTTGAACCTAAGCCGAGCCGTCTCTGCCCAGGGCAGGCAGGTACCACAGCTTTTGCAGCTGGGGCAGAGTGGGGTTTGTGGGGTTTTTTTTACTTTTTTTTTTTTTTTTTTTTTGGACAAACAGCGAATAATGTGGTTTTGTCTGCCAAAACGCGAGCAATCCGGTCTGTGCTTTTCATCTTGTGGTCATACGGGCAGTGCTCTCTTTCCACCTCGAGGCCTAGTGGGTCAAGCCTAATTGTGCTTTAAACACTACAGGGTGGATAACGGCGTCATGGCTGAGTTATCAGATCTGAGTGTGTAAATTTTGGGGGGGGGCTGGCCCCTTGGTAAGCTTTGTAAAAAAAAATAAAAAAAAGTTTGCCAGGACCAGATCAAAAGCCGAGCCAGAAGGTGTGAGCAGGGAGGCGAGCGGGAACGATGCAGCCCAGTTGCCCTGTGGCATGGCAGGCCGGGGGAGATGCTGGGAAGAACTGGTGGGTGCAATGCTCGCTGCGGGGGGAGCTGCTGGGGGCTGGTGGAGCGGGGGTGTGGATGGAGCTCATGGGTCAGTCCCACCTTCCCCAGGGTCAGCCCTAGCCCCACCAGCAGTGCTTTGTAGCATCAGCAGGTCCATGAGTACAGGTGGCAGGAGGTCATTTGTGGGGCTTTGTGTGTGTCTCGCTGCTTCCAGTGTCCCAACTGGTTTGCGTGGATCTTCCAAGCGATGGCCATGGGCTGCCTGGGGTGAGGAAACCACCACAGCTTCAAGTAGGATCCGAGTTACTGGCTCAGCAAGAAGTAAAAGCACCAAAACCCCCTCCCGGTTTCCCTGTTCCCAGACTTCTCCTCCATTCAAAAGTACCATGCACGAAGACAGAGTTGCAGGCTGGGAAACCCCTGTCTTGCACAGTTTCCTTCCTCTTTTCTTCTTCCTAAAACGCAGTGGCTTTGTCATTACACAACCACACAGTGTCCTCTGAGCAAGGAAAGGAGAGAGCACGCCAGCTTCCCAGCCGGAGCTGCTCCATTCATGGCAGTCTCTGTAGACTCACCTCCCCAGGAGACCTCTCTGGTATGAGGGGGAGGAAGGCATCTTCCTTTAATGCTCAACCATTTTGTCAGGAGAATAGCGAGTGCCTCCAAGCACAGGCAGCTTTTAAAAACCACAGACTTTCTACCTTTTTTTTGGGCAAAATGTTCCTGATTTTAAGCAGATAAGGAGCAAAAGAAAACAGACTCCTCATGCAAATGGAGAAGGAGAACCTGCAGTAGTAGAGTTTTTAACTTTAGTAGAAATATATTTTTCACAAAGAGGAAAATCCCTTCAGATCCCTCAAGCCTGGTAGTCAGCAACAAGGTCTGAAGAGCAGGGGACTATGAACACATTGGACTGCAAGCCTTCATTGTCCTCCCCCTGCCATCGTCAGGACAGGGACCAGGCATTACCACAGACTGTGTGAAACAGTTCACCCCAGTGAAGTGCGTTTGCTCCTCTTCTGGAGGTCAGGGATTATTTACTGGCTGCTGAAGGGAAGCTGGTTTAGCCACAGTGCTGATTACCTTCCTCTAGAAATCCCCCTGGGGAGAAGCTGAGTAAGCTGAACCAGAGGATGCTGAGGCCAGAGCAATGCTTGCCTCCTGGAGCAGCTGTTGCCACATATGACCAAGCAGATGGGAAAAAAAAGACAAACAGCTGAACAACAAAAAAAACAACCAAAAAAAAAAAAAAACCCAAAACAAAACCACACCCAAAACCAACACCAAAAACCACCAAAACACCACATGGAAAAAAGGAAGGGAGGGAAAATGTGCCTAGGGAGATGTTCTGTCACCATGTAGGTCTCCTGCTGTGTTCAGCTGCAAGGCAAAGCTGGCTGAAAAAATGGGAGGAATGTGCCTTTATTCACATAGGGACTGTAGTGCATCCATCCTGCAGTTCCTGTGGGATTGGTTTTCATCCTTTTTTCTCAACTAACCAATCTGACTCAGAGACCTGTGTGTTTTCCACCCCTGACCCACAGGCTTGCTGGAAACGTCCTCAAGTGTTTCCCCCTGTCGGAAAATGATCAGCAGGATTGGGGGGAGACCCCAAGTGATGCGTGGATTAGGGGAAGATGTCTCAACTTGTGGATCAAAACTTCTGCTTCTGCAATAGTTCTGAGCAGCAGTGTGCAACAGGGGGGCTAAACGGGTGGTAAATGGGACTACGATGGAGAACACAACCGATTGTCACTGATCTTCTGATCAGCACGTGGTCCTCTGAGTCTGTACACTCTGTGGAAATCAGACCCTGACAGTGTTTTCCACTTGAATCACTATGAAAGGGGGTGAGAAGAACCCCAGGAAAATGGGAATTAACCAGAAAATAGCATAAGGCACCTCCTGTTCCTTATTATGCTGTGCTGGATTTTCCCATCCACCTGCTGGGGACACCATGGTGTCGGTGAGCTGGGGGAGCACCCCTGCTGTGGCTGGGTGGCTTGGTCCCGGCTTGAACTCAAAAGTGGCAGAGGACACAGCCTGCCTGCGTTAGGGAAGTGAGAAATGTTTTAATGGGACCCATCAGGTGTGCCGTGTTTGTTTTGGTCTGGGTGATTCCCCAGAAAACCACAGTCCAGGCCAAATGGGTGGCTCCATGCCGGCACTGGCACAGCTCTGCTGCTGAGCCTGCCATGGGAGCTGCCCCAGCAGCTTTTCCCCATGACACTTCTGTGGAAGAAAAGACCGTGAGGACAGAGAGACAACGCTCTTGGCTGCTCCAGAGGCCACCAGAAAGCCCTGCCTTCTCCCCAGCCTGTTCCACCAGGGACTCTCCCTGAGGGGCATGAAAAAGCGTCTTCCTTCCAAACTCGAGAACAGGAGTTTGTCTTTGCAAGTTACCACAGGAAACACTCTGCTTTCAGAGCAAAAACACTAAAAAAAAAAAAAAAGTATCTGCGTGGCACACCCATTTGCACTGAAATCCAGTACATCCAGCTAGGAATTGCATCGGCTTGATCCAGGGGTAATTTTGCTTTGAGGACAGCAATTTCAGGCGATGTCTTCATCTGTATCTCTCCACCCTGATCTGCTTCGGCTGCCTGACAATTGCCTTCCCCCAGCGGAGTTTCTGTGTTTCTGCCCCCAGCCCTGGCCCTCAGTGAGAGAAGTTTTCCTGGGTTCCCACAGCCATTGTGGGTGACATCACACAGTTACCATCCCAACCAGGGTCTGACTGGCTGCCCCAAGGCAGTTCCACACAGGTATCTGCTTTTTGCTCCTCCAAAGGGGGATCCTCTCCCACTTTGGGGTTTGGATCTTTCCTTTCACAGCTCTTCTGCAGCACCTATGCTTAGTGTGGCGTGTCATCGGTTACAGTGACTTCAAGGGAAACCCACCCTGCCCTGCCTTCTGAGGAAATGGAAGAAAGAAGGGCACGGACAGCTCAGCTAAGGCATAAAGAATCCATGAAGCAGGGAAGAAAGGTCAGCTCAAACACGTGCCTTGCTGGCTTAGCTAATTAGGGTGGAAATAGCAAAACCCTCCTTGATGAGCAGCAGCAGGTCATGGGAGCTGAGTCACCAAGACATCTATCTGTCAACAGGTGATTTGGGAAACGTCAGCCCTCTCTCAGAGGACCTGCACATGTGACGGCACATGCTGCTCACCTTGCAGATGTTTAAAGGAATCAGGTTTAACTGAGCACGTTACTGAGGTGATGGAGGGTGGCCATCACACCATCACTAACACAAGAAGTGAAGGGAGCCCTGCATATAGCACAGGTACTTTTACTTTCAGTGCTGGTTTTGTTTATACAGCCTGGGTGTAGGCAGGAACCTCACCAAAGCAAGTTTGCAAAAGGAACGTTTCATTCCAGGGAGGAACCTGGAATTTCCCAAGGTGAGAGCAAGCGGGTTCAACAGATTGTCTTCTAATGGAGCAGCTGGCATGCTTTCCAGCACCCCACCTCAGCCTCCTCACAGGTTGAGAAGGGCTCTGGCTGATGGCCAGCCCTGGAGCTCAGCACCCATCAACCTGGTGTCAGGCCTGTTTTCAAGGTGCGAACGCAGCCCACACCTGTGTGCCGCTCGTCCCCTTCCTCCCTGACACACGGTGGCCTTGGGGGCTGTGGGGACTGATGATGGATGCTGCCAGACACAGAACAGCAGAATTATAGGGGCTGGAAAGGTGAAGCACTGAGAGATAGCAGACTTGTCCCACAGTTTTCTCTATTTTCTCTCATTTCAATAGGGCAGACACTTGGTCATGGAAGTTGCCATTTTGCCTGGTGGTTTCTCATGGCAGTCCCACCTCCCAGCGTGTCCAACACACATTTCCCTGGTGTCCTCCTGGCCTTGGCTGTTCCTTTGGGGGGATCCCTCTCTTACCCCCAACCGACTCTGTGCTCCCAGGAGTTTGTGGCAGTCCTACTGGCTTCTCCTGCTCATTCCCAGTGTAAGTCTTTAGGGTCCTCTCTGTCTTTTTGTATAGAAAGTGCACAACGTTCACCTCTCCATTCCTCTGGGCTCAGTGAAAGCCTCTCTGCCTGCTGCTAGGAAGAGGTACTGCTGCTGCCCGTCCTCATAATTTGGTGGATTACTAGGAGGGGTTTCCACCCACGTTGGGCCACAAGGACTTTATTCCTCTGGATCCAGCTCTGGCAGTGGTTTTCAGTCTCCCTGCTCTCACCTCCCCCTCCCACTGGAGGTTGCTCTCCCTCAGATGGCAGGTGGAGTTTCCTGTGTTTGTTTTGGGCAAAGTTATACATGTTAATTTAATCTTGTCTAAGCCACCCTGCCTGGTTCTGTCTGAACTAGGGGAAAGCTCCTGCAACCCTCTGCAACTCTCTGCCAGCCACGATGTGGGTACTGCAGTAGCTGGGAAGACCAGGATCATCAGCTCTTGCAACAGCAAAGCTGTGGCTGAAGCAAGCCCTGTCCTGATGTTGTTCTTCTCCACTAGGGACCGAAACCAGCAAACCAGCCCTGTGCTAAAATGCACCCCTAGTCAGCTGGAAATGCTGAGCCCAGCATCTGCCTGAAGATCTGCCTCTCTGAACACCCAGACTCTTGACCCAGCTGGGGCTGGCTGTTTCCTAGGGTCTGTGCTGAACACCACTGCTCTTTCCCAGCCTTTCTCTTCTCCTCCTGAAGTACGCCAAAGGTATCAGGCTCCCAGGTGAACGTAATAAACTTCCAGCTTATTAATTAAAAAAATGGCACCGACCCAAGAAATGGGTTTCTTGCCCCTCTGTCAAGGACAGCCTGGCACATGTACATATGTGATGAGCCCCAGCCCCTGGTCAGGAGAGACAGTGAGAAGGGGGGACATGCTGTCTCCTCTCCTTCCCTAATGCCAGGGATTCAGGACGGTGGTGTAGAGTCAGGAGCAGAGTGTGAAAGATGGGGCTGAATGTGGGATTTGGTTTCTCCACTGGATAGGAGGGATCTGGCAGTCCTTCCTTCCACAAGGGTGCATGCCATGTCCATTGAAGGGCCCTCAGATGAGGCACCCACCCATGCAGACCCCCAGCAGCTCAGGGGCTTCCAAGTCAAGCAGAGAGGAGTTGCTGGTGAGTTGTACTCGCTCAGGAGGTAGGGAGCTGCTCAGCACAGGCTTTCCAGAGGGCAGGTTTGGATATAGGCTTTCACAGCCAACCAGCATCCTGATTTAGGGTCTTAAACCTCTTCTGGGGTCCATGCCCAAGTGCTGATTTCCGCTATGCTACTGGAGAACAAGCAGATTTTCCTGAAGGTGGGACGTAATAGCTGCTGTATTTCTGTGGCACTTTGGAATGACACTTCTGTGGGCGCTGCAGCGTCAGTTCCAACTGGGATTGCATTACACTGCTCTTATTTGTCTTGCTTCTGGCTGGTTAAGATAGTCACCAACATAGGCATCACTCTACACTACTAGTTGCCTAGGAGCCAAAGGACGGCAAGGTTATATACCGGCGTTTCCAGCATTGCTCGTGGCTGAAGACAACCCACTGGACTGGAGAGACCTCTGGGCTGGGGGTTGAGGTGGCCTTATTAAGCATCGAACTCTGCCTGTTGCTCAATGAGCTGTTTTCTTCATCCAGTGTCCCTGACACAGCTTGAAATTAGCCTGGCTAGCAAATGACCTGCAGCGCGACAAGCAACGTGAGCACCTCCCTCAGTGGCTGCGCACGCGTCCAAGGCTGGTCATCCCTGGCACAAACGATGGGTTTGCTCAACTCCCACGGATGAGGCCTCTGTTTTGCAGCAGGAGTATAAGAAAACACGAGCTCAGATTGCCCCAAGCACAGCTTTGACTCTCACATTGTGCAAGCGCTCAGCAAGCGTGTGCAGCTACTGCAGCACCTGCCAGAGAGACGTGCTGGAGCTGATGGAGAAGAGCTGTCACGGACCATGGAAGCTGTCAGGATGTCCTGGATGGTCAGGATGTTGTTGCAAAACCACCTGCAGGGGGCTTCCCTTGGCACCACCTCCCTGCAGAGTTGTCTCCAGTGGCCAACAGAGGTTGCCAAAAAGCTTTTCCTGGGGCAGAGCTTCTAGGAACGAATTTGTTTATCCCCTTCAAGCTGCTAAATCTAATCAAACAGAAGACAAGAGTTCACTGAGCTGAGAAACCTGCACAGGAGCTTGTGTGACTAGGGTGCTGGCTGTCAGAAGCCAGGACTGGCCATGGCTGGCAGCTCCAAGGTGGTAGTGGGCAGGGAGAAAGAGGGAGAGAACTGGAATCAAACCAGCAAAAGCAAACCCTGGAAGCTGTGTCTCCTTGTAGGTAGCTATGGGTGGGTGCCCTTCTCTGAGCACTGTGTGTAGCTGGAGCGTGCCCCTGCAGGCGTCCTGCCAAGAGCTGGAACTAGGTTGATGGCCTGTAGTTTAGGGAGGTGACTTTATTTGGGTGATAGAAAGGTTTGGGGTCTTGGGGGGGGGGGGGGGGGGGGGGGGTGGATTCCCAACTTTACATGTCATTTGAGTTTGGAGGGCTGCAAAGTTGTGGCACAAAAAAAAAAAAAAAAAAGCAAGCTGTATCAAAATAAAAAATAAGCTCCTCAGTTTGTAGCCCTGGCTGCTGGATTAATGGCAAATTTCTGTGCAAACCAGGGCTCAGAGGAGCCAGGAACGCTGAGAGCCTGCCACTGTCTGTGTGTGGGCACGGGGAAAGGGCCAACGGGGCAGAGCACAGCTCCGTCCCTGGAAGCTGTCTGCCGGGGAAGATTCCTCTGGCCTTTTCCCTGGAGGAGATGCCCCCAGCGCAGACCAGCCATCCCGCTGGATCTGCATCCCCCCTGGACCGGCTCGCTTTTCACCCTTGGAAGCTTTGGCTGTGCTGGAGCTGAGGACTTTGGCTGACATCGAGCAACCCCAGCAGAAGAGCAGCTGCGATCGGTCACCCGAGTGTTTGGAAATCCTGGACTCTCGATTGCACAAGTGCAGCTGAAGTGCCCTGGCTGTACTGCACAGATTGTCCCCCCGTGTGCTGGAGGTCCCACACACACAGCCTGCCGAGCTCGCCGCACGCAGGCAGCCCTCATTTCAGGGCAGGAAACCCCAAACAGAAATAGGGCCACCCCTACCTACCCAAGCAGCTTGCTGGGATTTCTCTTTAGCAATGCACTGGGTTGTCTGGGGGGGTTTGGGGGATTTTTTAATTTTTTTTTCCCCCAGCAACCCATTACCCAGCTTGCTTGCACCGAGTTACATGCTTTTTCCTCACTCCAGAGCCCAGTCCTACTGCTGGGACCCGGCCCCTTCGGGCAGCTTGCAGTGGCAGGCCCTGCAGCGTGCCCAGCTGCCGAGGCGAGGGCTGCAGCTCCCGGTGGCTTTGGCCAGGAGCCACGGCTGACACATTAGGCTGCCCACCCCAGATGTCAGCATGTAGTCGGGCAGGAGCAGGCTGAAGCAGTGGAGGGAACAGAGTTCAGCTCCAAAGCCTTGCTCAAAGCACATCCAGATAAAAAAAAATGCAAGGGTTCTTCTAGCAAGGTATCTATTCCTCTCCCGAGGGACTGTGCTCACTGGGAGCTGTGGTTATGCATTTTCCAGAATAATCCAGCAAAATAATCCAGCTGTTCCTCCCCAGCCTCTCTCCTTCTGTGCAGGGAGGGTTTCTGCTACCCAGTACTACAATGCCTTGGAGCAAGCCTCCCTCAGTTATCCCGCTGTGGGAAAGGGACAGACTGCAGAGCCCTGTGCTCCTCTCTGTGTGCCTCAGGTCAGGGGGACCAAAGGAGAGGCTGCAGAGTCCACGGAGAGCACTTTTCACAGCACAGCTGTAACCTCTGATCCTGATTCACCTCCTTCTCCCCACTGTGCTGGCCAGGCTGAGGCTGGAGGTGCACCTCGGGACCTGGCATTCCCCTTCGCTTGGGCAGGTGGCTCCTCGCTCTGTGTTCTGGTCACCAGATGTGCTCAATGGACTCCTGCAAGCCAGCAGGAGACAATGGAATGCCTATCATTTCAATGCTTACACCTTTCTAAGGAGCCAATCTTTCCTCTCCCAGCACCACATCTCGCTGCCTTTGTGCCTCTGCACACACAGAAAAGTCCTCTGGACTGAGAGAGACTCCAGGACGTGACAGGAACTGGCTTGTTTGAAAAATATCCTGCGATTCACTCTGCCAGCCCGCCCTGGGAACCAGCTCTGTGTGGCTCTGCACTTGCTGACATGTGGCAAACAAACCTCCAAGGAGTAGCTTGAAAGAGAGATGGTTTTTTTCCATAGATACAGCTCAGTGCAGGAAAGAGCACACAGCAGGGACCCGAGGTGGGAAGGAAAGAGGAAGACCTGTCACTGCTTTATGCGTTTTACTCTCAGAGTGGCAGTCCTCTTCTCCATTTCCCTTACGGAAAGAAAAGGCAAAGATGATTCATGCCCCATTCCCCAGCTCAGCCTTGAAGCAGCGTTAGTGTGACTAAGGTCCTCGCTGCATCATTTCTTTATCCATCTGATGCTGAGAAGGTGCTAGCAGGGCAGGCTGTGATTAAGTGGAATTTCTCAGTGTTGAAAGATGTTTGAGAATGGTCCCGGTGATTAATAAAATGACTTGAGGGGCCATAGGAAAATCTGATCCTATAATTTTTATTTGTTTTTTTATGAAGAGCGTGAACCTTTTGAAAGTCCCGTGTGTGAAAGTGCAGAGAGCAGCAGTTGCACAGGGTGCCTCTGCCAGCGGGGCTGAGCAAAGCTGAAACCCGCCACCAGCACAGCAAGAAATCCTCCTGAGTTTCCACGTAGTTCTAGTTACTGGAGTCCAAAGCCTTTTCCCTTACTCTATTGCACGTGGCTGGCAGAAGTCTGCTCATTGAGCCAAGCCTACAGCACCCGAGGGTGCACAGGTGACAGCCCAAACCTGGGCCGTCCCGGCAGACACCAAGGTGGGTGGGTTTGCAGCTGGAAGCACCACCTGCTTTAACACTGTGGGTGCTGTTTCATGTTCCTTGTGGCTGGGCAGAGGAGGGGACTGGTAGCACACACTCTCCGGGCAGCTCTGCAAACACCTTTTTGAAAAGCGGTGCCTGCCCTGGGGGAGACCCCAGCCCAAATCAGGGGCAGAGGGGCTGCGGGACACAAGCCCAGTGTGGGCTGTGACTCCACATCCTGTGGCAGCGTTTTACATCTGCCGGTTTGCAGCACCCTAAGGTGCATGCAGCCTGCCTGGGCGAGGAGCAGCAGAGCTGCACGGGCTGGCAGGGGCTCTGCAGCAGAGATGGAGCCAGTCTCAGCCCTTGCCAGCTCATGTCACCGAAAAGTGCCTTTAAGGCACTTTCTCATTTTCCTGGGTGCTGCTAAGGAGCAGGCTGAGCCTTCCTGTGCTGCTGCATAAACCACCGAATATCTGCACCTCAGTTTTCCCCACTGGGGACTTACTTAGAGCATCCGTACTACAAATATTTTGAGAGGCTAAGACCGCGTTGGGTCAGGCTCACTGCTGTTACTGAAATTCCTAATTTAAATTGCTGGCTGTTTGCTAGCAAAAACATTTTCTTTCCTCTCCCTCATTCCTTTGGTATTGATCAGCCTGTTCTGTCCTGGCTTCTTGCGAGGAGGTTTTCTCCTGGGATGTCTGCAGCCCCAGTTGGCAGAGCTCTCATGGAGGCCCCTCCTGGGGACTCTCCAAACCCTGCCAGCAGCCTATCTGACATTGCACAGGAGATCCGTGAGGTGCTGTGCGGGGGCAGAAGGCCCAACAGGTTGCCAGTGTGCAAAAGGGTTTATGCTCTGGGTTTATGCAGGAGCAAGTTCATTAGGTGTATGATTACAGCTGTGCAAGAAATAATTTAGCTTGTAGAAGGAGAGAGAGAGATCAGTGTAGCTGCTGCACTACATCTGAGAAGAATTGTCCTATCTGCAGCTTGGTGCAGCTCACGCCGCATGCACCCAGTTCAAATCATTTCCTTTCTTCTGCATTTCTTGTAATGCCAAAGGCAGCCGTGCGTGTCGAGCTCTCACTTTTAAAAGCAGATCTTCAGTAGAAGCCAAAGACAAAAAAAACAAAGCCCAACTGGTGTTGATGGGATAAAGGGAGTTACTTCCCAGCCAGGAGAGCAGCCAGTTGTTGCAGCAAGACCTATGTCAGTCACAAGTCATAACCACAAAGGTCCCTTATCCCTGTGCCCAGGGATGGCAGAGCTGAGCTGGTTCACTGCTGAGGCCTCAATGTCTTGGAGATATTTGCATTTACCATCACTGCCTCTTTTTCTCACCACAACTTCACAAGAAAAGGTAAAATGAAATCCCATGCAAAGCAGCTCTGTCACTTTGCCCCTGCTTGCACTTTTCTTTCTGCAGAGCTCCTGGAGGCTCAGTTCAGAGCTGGTGAGCTTCTGCTGGCTTAGTGGAGGTGGAAAGCACGTGTTGCCTCTCTGCTTTAACCCTTTAAAGGGTGACATTTGGAATGCTTGCTCTCATTTGGAAACTTGCTGTCTCCTGATTGATTGTCATGACTGTTTACATGCAGGGTTGGTGAGTTACTCCCTGAACTCTGCATTTCCACGCGCTGGTGGCAGACTGATGATTTAAGTGGGACCGTGCCCTGCACACTTCACTGATCTCACACATCTTGTCTTTGACTTCCTCCTGTGGTTTGCTGAAGCAGGTCCCTGACAGCTAACAGGATAGGGCTTGGGGTGCCAGGTGCTGGAGGGCAGCAGGAGCGGGGACATCTCCTGCTCCGACCACTGGCTCTCTCGCATCAGGAGCACTTGTGCTGGATGGCCAGCCCCAGACAGGGACTGGGCTGCCACCAGGAGCAAACAGGAACCGTTTTGCAGTGTCACAGCCATGGCTCTTCAGGCCAAATGATGATGAAACATGATAAAAACATCTGCCCTGACATTAAGGCACACTCATTTTTTAGTTCATCCTTAAAAGCCCCCTTTGCGCTGGGGCCCAGCAATGCTGCATCCTTCTCCACCTCTGCCCTGGGCCAGGGTCATATCCAGCCTGGTGCAAAAGCTGTGGGTCTCCTTGCAGTGCCAGCAGGCAGACATGGGGGAAAGGACACTGAGGGACAGGATCACTCGTGCAGTGCCAGCACCCTGGACCACAGCAGCATCTTCACTGACACAGCATTCGCCTGCACACCCCAGCTCGGGTGGGAGGCTTGCCACCACCAAAAGGGAAGCTGCTCACAGCTTTGAGAACTTTGAGAACTCCCAACCTTGCCGTTCTCAAAGACAGGGCTTAGACGCTCTGGGGACTGGAGATGATGATATTTCATGTGCCATTAAGCACAATGAGTAACGAGGCTACACAGAGCTCTCTTTATCCTGCAATTACAAGGAATATGCAATTTCTACTGACAGCATTCAAGGGCCCAGCTGTAAACTCAGTGAAGAGGAATAGCTGCAGAGATAACATTTTTCTTAAGGTGATGTTGAGAAGCCACGTGCAGTGGTGTTTCATGATGAACGTGCTTACAACGCAAGGGACTTGCCTTCAGGAAGAGGACACACCGAGCTGTGGTTCCTGTATTGCTGAATGAAAGCATCTCTGTGGGAAATACCTAACACTCCCTGGGTCATGTGCATTGGCTTCATGCCTGGGGTTGAATCAGTCTCCAGACATGGTCTAAGGCATGGGCAAAATGTCTGGCAGCAGGACTCTGGTTGGCATTGGAATCAGCACCAGTTTACCTGCCAGAAGCTGTACACTTGCCATGGATTGATGTGCAGCCCCAAAACTCTCAGCACAAGAGTCCCCTCAGGACCAATCTTGACAATATCACCTCCTGCGAGCTGAGTTTTCTTCTTGGTATGTGTAGAGCAGCCAAAGGATGGAGTCAATGGCAGAGGGAAGAGGATGTACATGTGTGAGAGGAGTGGATGCTGTGATGGTGAGAAGCAGCCAAGCAGGCCTGATGGAAGGCTGCTAGCTGTAAGGCTGACTGAAGGCTTGCCCCTGTGCAAGCACGAGGAGTTTAATAGCTCTGATATAGATGGCAATTGGATGCCAGTTTAAGGGTTGGCTTTTCAGAGACGACGTGATAAGCCCCAGGCCAGAGGTATGCTCAGTTCATATGACTCAGGAGAAGAGTGGGAGAGGAAAATCCACTATGTTGCAACTGCAAAAGCCTGGGAGAAAAAGTTTTTTCAGGTGACTGAGAAAACAAACACCTGAAGTTTCCAATGAGTAAGAAAAAATGAAATAAATTCCTGTTTTCTGAGTCTACAGAAGTAATCTGTATCAGTTGTGAAGTTCTCAATATGTTTCTAATCATGTGATTTTTTTTAAACAATACAATGTTTCTAACTGAAACAAAGTGGAGCAAAGCATTTCCTTTGCAAAATGGAAAAATTTGGCCATTTTGAATTATTCCACTTGTTCTTAAATTCGAAGTAGAAAATTTGGAGATATTGCCACTCATTGGCTCACACTTTCTGCACACACAAGCCTTTGTGAGAAGCCTCTGTGGTCCTACTTGTGGCACAGAGATGCCATGTGTTCTACTGAGACATGCTTCTCTAATTTTCTGCAGTCTTTTTTGGGGAAGAAGCTTCCCGGAACACCATGCCTAGGGAGGCTTGGTCTTGCCACCGTGTGCCTGGAACTGCTCATGGAAGGAAGCCAACTGACAGGTAACCTGCGTGGTTCCCCTTTTGTGCTTTGCCCAGGCTTCCCTGAAAAAAGGAAACAAAGAGTTATCAGTTCCTTACTCCCTAAGTCCCTCAGATGAAGGAGTGGCTCTCAGAGGGAAGCAAGTGATAGGATTACTTTGGGAGTCGACTGTGTGGAGAAGGGAAACTAGCTTTGCGTGCTGTCACCCAGAAGGTGAAGGCAGAAGATAATCCTGGCCAGAAGACCCATCCTTTCCTGGATCTGCTCATGTCCCTTCCCCTGGGACAAAGCCAGAGGGGAGGATGCAGTGGGGAAAGCTTAAGCATTTATGTGTGAAAAGTGCTACTGCTGGGCTGAGAAGGGGACGAGACCCTCTCAGCAGTGGTCCTGGGGAACCTGCTGGACCTGTGCCTGCTGCTGGTGGTATCTCACCTAGCTTTCGCAATCCAGTGGCACCACTGCCATTTCCCCCTCTGCTACCTTGCCATTTCACGGGTGTTGAATGTGCCCTCATGCTGTTTGATCGCCTGTTTTCCCTTGCACAGTGTCCAGCAGCTCGGCACCACATCTTCCAGCCTGCTGCTGCTGGGCTCAGGGCTGCAAGGATGGGAGCGTGGAGAGATCTGGGGTGGATGGACAGACAGACGGTGTTGGATGGTTCACTACAGCTCGGGAAATTTCATAGGCTGTTGGAGAGGAGGCGGAGGTCAAATGTGCTTGGGGGCGAGTGGGTGGTGTGAATCCCCCTCCTCAGGAGGGTTTTCCCCAAGCCTTTTGGCACAACCCGGGGCAGGGAGCCTCCATGCACCTTGGGGGAGGGCTTGTTTGTTGGCTTCTTTGTTTGTTTGCGGGGGCGAAGCGTCTCAGAGGAGAGAAGCTGCTGCCACAACCCAGATCTAAGTTTTTTGATGAAATCCAGAAACTTCAGCCTTGACGCACGTCGGGATGGAAACCCATCTGTTAGAAAAAAACTGAAAGCAGAGGGTGGTTTCATTCTGCGTGCTGCCATCCTTACCCCCCGCCCCCCCCTTCCCCCATCCTTCTCGGCTCAGGGACCTGCTGTGGGCTTTTCCCACGCAGAGAGGAAAACACCATGCGGGCCCTCCCACGCTGCGTGAGCAAACACCACGGGCTCGCCTGTAACACCCACCAGTGCTCCTCACACCCACCGGTGCTACTGGAGGGGGGGTGTGTGTGTGTGTGTGTGTGTGGTGTGGTAAATCTGCATCTCCCTCTACCCCCCAGTTGCTCCCCGGGAAGAGGAGGAACGCTGCCGAAGCGGAGCAGCTGCGCTAGCACTCATCCTCCACAGGGCCTTGGGAAACTCCCTCCCCCAAGCTACTGAAATCCAGGGGTAATAATTAACCGCGTTAAGTGTCGCCCAGTAATTGTGGCCCTCTGCCCTTCATGGGGAGCATACGTGTTAAAAGAAATTTGCATTTTAAGACTCTTTCTTGCAGCACTCTGCACACATTTGCTCGTATTTTGCTTTCCGCTGGAGGGATAAAGACCTTCCCTCGAAAGGCACGCAGGAAAATGAACCTGAATTTGCTGAAACTGGGAACGGGGAAAGGATTTAAATTGCAGGGCTGCAGGCGCGTTCCTTTGGAACAGGGAAGCCCCTGGGGCTGGTGGTGGGCAGGCAGGAGGCCACGCTCCCGCTGCTGGAGAGGCAACGGGGCCCGGTCCCGCCGCTCGTGGCTGCTCTAAGGGGGTAAAACTGCAGAAAGGAGTGAGTGGGGAAAACCCCAGCTCTCTTCTGACAGGGACTGGAAAGTCTTGTTTGGAAAATTGGACAAAGAGACAGTCCTGGGAAAATCTGACTGCTGGAGCAAGGGGAGGGCACGCAGTCAAACCTCCAGGGTGTTGGGGGATTTTCCAGTTCAACCCCTCTGGATTTCAGCTGCTTATATTATGGCATGATGAATGTGTCGGCGTTTGAAGGCAGCCTTTTGGCCCTGATGCTAACACTTCAGAGAGCTGTCTGAAGGGACGGGGAGGCGAGAGGTGCCAGAGCTGAGGCAGGCGCCTGCTGGAGACAGGCTGTGGCCATCGCAGTGGTGTCTGCTGTCCCAGCTGGCGAGAGGGATCAGCACTTCCCAGCTCCCTCACCCCAGGGGATCCCACCCCAGCAAAGTGCCACTGCTGGGAGCAGGCAATGCTGAAAAAGCCCTTCCTCCACCCCACTGAAGTGAGGGCGGGCTTTTGTCCAGGGAGAGGGTCCACCCTACCATCCCTGCACTCTGTTCTGCAGTTCTTTCTTCTAGGAACAACCAGATGCCTAATTATTTCCACAGCTCGGCTTGTGCAGAAAAATGATCTGTGCTGGAACCCTGCCTGTCCCAGAGTTCATCATCATTGAAGATTTTCCACTAAAATAAGTCACAAATGATACTTTGCCTCCTTCTCTGAGATCATGGTGGTTTTCCTCAGGTTTGGTTTCTGGTTCCACCTTTTCCTTTCTTCACTCAACCATCTTGCTCATCCTTTGAATTAAAGCTGCGGGGCAAAGCCATCAGCAGTGTGGCTGCCACTTTGGTGGATAGATTAAGGGTCCTGGTGGCCTCACTGCCTTGTGGTGCATCAAGTCCTGCTGGCACAGGCAGGTAGATGTGTCCAGTTTTGGGCTCCCTACCAGAGAGACATTGAGGTGCTGGAGTAGGTCCAGAAAAGGGCAACGAAGATGGTGAGGGGTCTGGAGCACAAGTCTTATGAGGAGAGGCTGAGGGAGCTGGGGTTGTTCAGTCTGGGGAAGAGGAGACTGAGGGGAGACCTTCTCGCTCTCTACAACTCCCTGAAAGGAGGCTGTAGAGAGGTGGGGGTCCGTCTCTTCTCCCAAGTCACAGATGGTAGGACAAGGGGTAATGGCTTCAAGTTGTGCCAAGGGAGGTTCAGGTTAGATATTAGGAAATATTTCTTTACTGAAAGGGTTGTCAGGCATTGGAATGGGCTGCCCAGGGAGGTGGTTGAGGCACCATCCCTGGCGGTATTCAAGAGACGAGTTGACATGGTGCTCAGGGATATGGATTAGTAGTGGACTGGTGTTGGTTTGGGTGTGGGTTTTGGTTGTGGGGTTTGTGTGGGTGTGTGTGCTTTTTTTTTTTTTTTAATTGATTGGACTAGATGATCTTAAAAGGTCCCTTCCAACCTAAGTGATTCTGTGATTCTATGTGTCCACCAGCTGCACGTGGGGTGCTTGGTCTGTAAACACTGTCTGTTGGCCCTGGTCTGGCTCTGTAGCTGTAGTGTGTAAAGTGCCAAGTAGTTAATAGGTAACCCCTTCCTAATGTCAAAGGGCCGAAGGATGAGGAGAGCAAGAGTAAAAGTCCCCAGGTTAGGACTGTGGCCCTTCATGATGTCCATGCCCATTCGCAGGCAGCTCCTGGGGCTGCCCATCCCACCTCTGTCCGCTGAGGGAGCTGGGACACCCACACCTTTGTGTCAAACAGCCTACACAGCCCAGGCTGTGCGAGAGGAACAGGCTGCACCATACCCTGAGAGCAGCAGGCGAGCAGGCGGGCAGGGCTTTGTCGCTGAACTGCAAAGGTCAGGCTGGCACTGGAGCCAGTGGGAGGACACAGCCTCTCTGCACACTTCCCTAGGTGCAAGGTTGCCTTTTGCCTTGCTTTTACTCTTTCCGAAGCCGCAGTGGTGGCAGGAGAAGGATTCACAATTGACTGTGGGACAACCAGGACCTGCTCTCCACCATTGCCATCCCCATTGCATTTTGTCCGTCACCTCCATAAGGTTCTTGAGAAGTCTGAGGCTGATGCTGAGCAAGGTGAAAGGCAGGAGAGTAGGGACTGAAGGTGGCCCCTAGGTTGTGGTTGGGGCAAGGAAGGCCTGCAGGCAGCTGGAGTGTGAGGAGGAAGAGGAGGGTGTGGAGGAAATGAGGAGTTCAGCTCTTTGTGCGCAATATAAGGAAGTATGGGAATATCCCTGCAGGATTATCAAAGTGATTTGCAAGAATGGGGAGTGGGGAAAGGCTGGAAACAAAAATGCAGCCTCATGCTGTGCAATGTCACAGTGAATGAATGAGTTTATGGCGAACTGGTGTTGCAGGGCGGGGAGGAGAGGGACCTGTGGAAAGGTGCTCACCCTGGAAGGGAGAATAGAGCCCACGGAGGTGGCTGTGGGTGGCAAGGGCAGCATGAGAGGAGGACAGAGGCATGGCAGGGGCTGAGGAAAGACAGGAAGCTAGTGGAGAGAGGGTCAGAGTCAGGAAACTGGAACTTCACAGGACCTTAACCTGCAGCAGTATGGCTATTCTTGAAGGTTGCAGGTGGCAAAAGTGCTGAATTTTGAACCTTAGACCAGCACAGGCATTGGCAGGAGCTGAGGCAAGGAGACTGATGAGCAACAACAAGCTGGCATGCTCTGCTAATAGCAACTGGGGTAGCTGGGTAAGGGAAGGTGATGCTGGCAGAACAGTGTGTAAGGAGTTCTTGCTCCAAGTCCTACAAATGGGGCTGAGCAGCATGTTTGCCAGACACCAAGAAGGTAGTGTGAAGGCAGCTTATCACCAAAAACTCTCTCAGAAGATCTTTCTAAAGGAATACTTGTGGAAAAGCCAGAGAGAGAAGGTGGACACGCAGCAGTTAGGAGCACGTGTTTGAAACTGGGGGGTGCGGGTGGTGACCGACAGTGGACAATCTCATTATATCATCAAGAGAACAGGCAAAAGCTCTGCACTGAATAGCCCCTCATTAGCAATGCACGACTGCACAACATGCCCCAACCTATTTTGCTAACAAACACATATTCTCACATTAATCTCTGTCCTACTTGCTTTTCCTGCAGTTCCTCCACATACAACACTTGGTTACTTTTGCATGACTGGCAGAAGCAACTGGCAGCACAGACAGCGTGCGGTACCCGGGCAATGACTTGTTTAGCAGCAAAACTTCCTTGTATTTGCTTAATTTATTAAGTCATGATGGAATTCTTGCAAGATTATAGCAGCAGCTTCCTAAGATACCGTTTGTGTAAATGTTGCAATGGGCCGCAGAGAACGTACCGCTGCCTCCGAAACTACTCAGCCACCCTGGTACTACTGATAACTGCACTTTCCTCCCTCCCTCTGGCCTTCGAATAAAAAGTATTTGCATTCAGATGGTATCTGTTTAAATATTTGCACACTGATATCTATAGCTGGTGAATATAGCTATATAAAATAGCCTCCCCAGAGCCTTGACAGTGTTTCCAGCTCCTGCTTTTGAAAGGGGGGGACTGAAGCAGAGCTACCAAGAGGAACATCACCTTTTCAGTTTCCGGCCGTGGCAACATCATTTTTAGTCAAGAAAGGACGAAAGTCACCCGGGATTCTTTGCTGGGGAAAAACCTGTAGCAGCAGGTGGATAAACCCCTCTGGTCCCCATCCCCGGCTCAGATTTAGGGGTCATTTGGCGTACAGGGTGAGGCCCTGAGAAAAAGCGTTTGTCAGATTCTCACCCAGCCCCACACCTGGAAAACTTTGCAGGTTTGCAATGCAGGCATGACCCTGTCTGCCAGAAGGAAGTTTCACCTGGGCTGTGCTCCTGCAATGAGAGTGGAAAGGAAATAAAAAAAAATGACTCAGGATGGCAATTTTATATAATCCTTTCCACAGTGGCCTTTGGCTCCCATGCAAATTAGGAAGCACCCAGGCAGCTGTGCTGCCCTTCCTCATACCAGGGAGCCCTCCTTAGAGGAGGCTGTGTGTCAGGAGCCCCTCGGGAAGAACAGGGAACGGGTGTCCCTCTGCAACCTGGAGCCCTGACCTTCTCCGTTGGCCTGAGCCGGGCCGGGTGCCAGCAGCACAGAAGTTCCCTGGCCAACACTCTTGGCAGAGCTGGGTCCTGCGTCAGCAGCTCTGCTACACCCCGTCCCCGGTCCCGGGGGTTACAGCGCGGAAGGAACAGGGCACAGTCACCCTTCAGGCAACCCCATCCTTTACACGGTCACATGAGGGGCTAAAGCCCGGGGCTGCGAGACGCTGCCGGCGGATAAGCCGGGGCAGGCAAGGATTTGGGCGAAGTGATTCCATCTGCCTGGATGCTGGAGGGAAACAGGCAGGAGGAACAGGAGCGGGGTAAAGCCACATCCTCCATGAGCTGGATGAGGGGAGCTGTGGCTCCCGGGGCAGGGAAGGGGGGGCGGGGAGGCCCCGCGGCTGAATTTCAGGGGTGGAAGAGGGCAGCACGTGTTCCCGCTTCCCGCGGAAATCCCCTTCGGAAAATCCAAAGGCACTCGAGTTCAAAGCAGAGCCAGGCCGGGCCATAGGGGAGAAGGGCGAGCGGGTGCGGGGCTGAGCTGCAAAACTCCCCCCTCCCACGGCAAGTCCTGGCCAGCACCGCCGGGTATCGGAGCTGGAAATAAAAGGTGCCACGAGGGCGGGTGGGTGGGTGCTGCCTCAAAAAACCCCTCTCTAGCCCGGTGCTTGGGTGACGGAGGGGGAATCCCAACCCCCCCCCGACCTGCCGGCCTCAACGGGCGCAGGAAACGACACCTACGTCTGCCTCTGAAATGAGCTGCAGCAGAAGGGCCCAGCTGCTGAGATGTCTCACCCCTGCCCAGGGGAACCACCAAAAACCCCTCAGCCTCTGACCCCATCGCCCTACCAGGTGTTACACGTTTCTTAAAAAGCAAACCAGGTGGATCCACACACACCTCAGGACAAGGAGGTGGGCAAGGAAGCATTTCACACACCAGGTAGAGTAATCTGAATTTTTTTAATAAATACGTATCTCACATGTACCAAAATAATTATAAACAAAAAATGTACAGTATTTACACAATATACAATTGCTAAAAAGTGTAGCAATTATGACACACATGGTGTGAAACACACAGTTTCCAATGCCCACAGTTAACATTATTGCTACTTTCTCCTAACAGCCAGGAGGTCACCGGTCCCTGGGTTTGACTCCTCCGCCTGGGACACCCCACCAAGAGCAGCTGAGGTCGGTCAGTAAGGCCAGGGAGCGCCCGGCAGAAATGAACACAGGGTCTCCGAGAAGATGGGGGGTTGGTTAAGAGGCTGCCTTGCCAGGAGAGGATACAGGTTCCTCATGGGATTTAACGCCGCAAGATAGCTCTCTGTCACTAGCAGGCTGGATGAGCAGTCTGTTACCTTCGCAGGGTTGAGAAGACGGGCTATGTGGCTCTGTATCAAGCGTATGAATAATCACAGATCTCTACTGGTGTTATACATCCCACTCCTGTATTTAAACACAGGCCAGAACCCAGAACCGTCCTGTTACAATTACATGTTCCTTGCTGGGCAGCGTAGTATTTCCCTCCTGATTTTCCCCTCCACGTTGCAACTTTCTTTTTAAATGAAGAAAGTCAGTCTTTTTTCTATACATATGTACACAGTCACTTCTTTTCACAGGAAGCTCTGCTTTAGAACGCCAGCTGTCGTCCTCCAATAAGGCAGTCGTCATATAGAAGCTGGAAGAAAAAAAAAAACAACAAAAGGCTGTTAATGCAAAACTCTTACTGGGATTATTGTATCCACTCTGGGATAACTGCCAAATTCTGCATGCCCCGACTTCATCGCTGTATAAAATTTCTACACCAAAATGGTTATGTTTGCCATTTCATAGCACTGAGAACGTTAGAAAAACAAACGCTGGGGAGGAGAAAACCACCCATTAACTTCAATTTTGTCTCACGAGGTTCTGTAGGTGTAAGCAACAGAACTCATGTTGCATGAGCCTCCACTCCCTCGTGTATTTTTTTTTTTTTTTTACACTTTATTCTATTTATATGCTCACCCCAGCTGCCATCCTGATGATGGCTGACAGCACAACCTCCCTTTATGGGTGATTTGTACCCATTTGTTATATAGGTAAGAGGTCACTGGAGCACATCATCAGAGCAGCACCAAAAAAAAACCAAAAAAAACCAAACTACAAAGGGCAGGGTTTTCCCTTTGTTTTATAAAGGTGCAAACAGCTACTTACTTCATCCTCTGTGAATTCAGGCTCTGATTCGCTGCTCTCCTCATCCTCACTTTCTGGCAGCATCTGCAGGTCGGCTGTGGTCAGCTGCTTCAGCTGCTCCTGTATGCTGGAGTTGTCTCTCCCCCACGTGAGCTGATAGGGGGAATAGCCCTGGTAGGTCACTTTGTTCACGTCCGCCCCGTGTTTCACCAGAAGCGACACCAGGTCTGAGTTCTGCAGGTCGACAGCCAAATGTAGTGCTGTCCTGCCATTGCACGGCTCCTGAGGGAAAGCAACACAAGGTTTGGTGTGTCAGGAGAGCCAAAGACAGTACCAGACCTCTTGATTCTTGTAACTACGCAGCCCTGCTCTGTTGAATTCAGGGTCTAGATTACATACCTGAGCATTGACGTCTGCTCCCAAGGACAACAAGTATTCGACAATAGCCAGGTATCCTTCGATAGATGCCAAGTGGAGACACGTATGTCCTGAAAAACACAAATGAAGGGAAAATTTGAGTAAGTCTAACCTAATGCTCTACCATTCAGTTAAACTCAAGATGATGTGACGGGATGATATCTAAGTTTGTGATTTATCTATGGCAAAAAGGTGTTTTCCAAAAGAGTTCCCCAGCTTCCAGTAAGTATGAATAACAGGGTTGGATTTTGGAAAGATTTCTTAGAGGTTCTTTTCCAGTGTTTGACTGAAACTTATTTTAACCACACACACACAAAAAAAATAATGGATGGAGCACTGCAGAAGTGCATTGAAGATCCAAAATTCAAAGCCACGAGAGCCAGTGAGGAGGCCTACAAGAGAGTGGCATTTTAAAGAAGCCAGACACTGCTGTGTGCTTTGGGCTCCTCAACTCTCACATGGGCATAACGACCCTTCTCCACCTTTCCAGAGGTCTTTGTCCTCTGTGGGACAGCAACTCCACCCTCGGTACAGCCCAGTAGCATCAGTGAGCAGTAGCATGGCCGTACCGTTGTAGTTGGTCGCCTGCAGGACAGCGAGGAGGTGGTGTGGCTGGCAGTACTGCGTGAGGACGCTGACGCTCCTGAGGGAGCCCTGCTGGCAGGCAATGTGCAGGGGGGTGTTGCCTCGGAAGTCCCTGATTTCCAGGTCGCACCCAGCCTTCAGAAGGTGCTCGGCAATTTCAGGCTGATCGGTGATCACTGCCAGGTGAAGAGGAGTCTGCAGGCAACAAAGGCAAGGCAGAGCTGTGAGTTACACCACGAACTTGGCAGCAACGTATGGACAAGCCCTTGGAGATTTGCCTCCCCAGTTAAAAATGTACCCCAGAAACTTAGTTCTTTATGCTTCCCAACACATTGCATGGCTGCCCTTTAGTCTAGAAGTGATGAACTTAGGGCTCTCCAGGCACGGAACGCTCAATCCACGTGAAGGGTATCATTAACATCCCAACGAAGAGAGATGCAACCCATTGCATCATATTTGAAAAATGTGGGCGTTAAATGGCACTCTGGGAGGAGAGGAAGCATTGTACCAACACTGGCTGGAGCCAGCTGGGGACTTTCCTGAATGCAGCCTTTGATTTGCTATCCGTCAATTAAAAGGAAAATTTGAAAGGACTTTTGGGGAGGGAATTCCCCAGAGAGGCTTTTGTGGGGGGTGGCGGGAGGGGGCGGAGGTGAAAGTACCTGGCTGAGGGTGTTCTGGAAGTTGAGGAAAGCCCGGTCCCCGGCCGTCTGCCGGATCACCTCCAGGCTCAGGGCTTTCTCCTCGTGAATAATCGCCAAGTGGAGAAAACTGCAGGAGAAACAAACGAACAAAAAAAAAATTAAAAAATTAAATGTAACACGATCCACTCTAAAACGTCCCTAAACCCCGCGTTAAACCCCCCCAGACCCACCCCCCGCCCCGAATTCCCCCCCCCCGGCGGCCCGGGGCAGGGCGATGGGCGGGTGTCGCAAGCCGGGGCTTTCCGCCGCCGCGGAGCCGCCTGGCCCTGGCGCCCCTCCAGGGACTTTCCGCCCTCCCCGCCCCGCCGCTCGGCCCAGCCCGGCGCCTCCCCACCGGCGGCACATCCTGTCCCCGTCCTCACCCTCCAGTGTCCTCCACAACCCGTGTCCCCCGTGCCCCCCACACCACCACCACCACCACCACCACCCGCCGCCGCCGCCACCGCCACCTCGACCCCCTCACTTACGTGTCCCCGTCCTCTGTCAGCTGCTGGGCCCAGGCGGGCGGTTCGCGGGGCTGCAGGCGTATGTCCTCCAGCTCCTTCACCAGCTGCCGGTACTCCTCTTCCTTCATGGAGTCCAGGCCACTGTCGTGGCGATCGTCGAGCGGGAATCCGCCCTGACGCTCTTTCTTCGGTTGCTCGTAGCCCTCCATAACCGGGGGCTCGACGGGGCGGCGAGCGCTGATCATGGCGTCCAGGCTCCGGCTGAGGCAGGGAGTGCGCGGCCGCGGCTGCGGCGCTGGGCATATACACCCCGGCGAGGGGATTTCTGCGGGGGAGGAGCCGCCGAGGACGGGAATTTCCAGCCACTCAAAGCCCGACCGACGGGTCTGGTCCTGCTCCGGCGCCGCGGGCGGTGGCAGGGAGGGCGGATCGCAGCGACCCGGCCCCTTCCCTCCCCTCCGCCGCCCCGGGAGGGGAGGGAAGAGGTCGGGCCGGGAGGGGACTTGGCGTTTTTCCACGTCGAAGGGGAAGTACTCGCCTCCCCGGCGTCCCCGTCGGTACTTCCCTGCTGCGCTTCAGGCGGCTGCCCCTTGCCGGCTTTCCCGGGGGGGGCTTTCCCTGCTCTGCCCGGTCGTGGGGCTGCCGGTGCCCCCTCCTAGCAGGGCGGCGGGTGTGCGCACCGCTGCGAGGTCTCCTTGCACGCCATGGAGCCCCCCATGAACACCACGGGACTCTTTGCAGCAGGGACCCCTTGCACGCTGCAGGGGTCCTGGCGTGCTGGGGACCACCCGCACTGCTGGCCTTGGTTGCACCCCACATCCCCTCCTGACTTTTCCACCAGCTTGATACCAGGAGCTGTGGGATGTCTCGGGCCAGAAGGCCAATCTGTAAGCCTACAAAGTGGTGGTCATCACACTTGGAGAAGCTCCATCACCCATGAAGTGGTGGAGCACCACAGCTCTCCTCCACTGCCCTCATCTGCAGCAGATCCCTGACCCTGTAAGGATCGTTTTGAGGGCTGGTGAGAGGGACTCCCTTTAGGAGTCCAGGAATAGTGGACTGAAGGTCCAGGGAACCAAACCTGAAGGTTTGGTTAAGGTTAAGGGGTGAAGGTTAAGGGAACCAAACGCCACCCAGAGCGCTGCTGAGGCTGCACCAGCACACTGCGTGTCTGCCCTGATGCTGCTTTGTGGGGGGAGATGGCTTTTTGGGGAGGTGCAGGCAGTGGTGTTATGCTGTCACGACGCCTGCAGGTCCTGCCTCAGCACTCAGAGCATTTTGCTTCTCTGCTGGGGAAGTTTTCACTCCGTTTCAGTGCAGCAGGATCGGGAATGAACGGGAGAATTCTGCGCCGCTCCTGTACACCCAGTTCTGGTCCAGGACTAAACAGGCCTCTCTGAGAAAGTACATATACATAGCAAACGTTTTTTCAAGAAGAAATTGCATTTTCTGCCTCTGTTATTACTTCCTCTGGGCATTCCTAATGTTTCTTCTCTGCTCCTCTTTACTGCTGTCGCCCCATCCATGGGTAATAAAGACTGGAGAAATGCAGGCTCCCACATGGATAAAAGGCATTGTCTGCTCACAGCACTGAACTTTTCCCTGGTGAATTTTTGCTTCTGCTTCTCAGATGTGGGGGATTCCCATGAAAAATTTTTCTTCTCTTTCAACCATTGCTGGCCTCGCTGAGTAACAGTGTCTGTGCTTTTTTCCTTTTGTCATTTTCCCATGGGATGGCATCCCTTTGAACAAGAAAGATCCAAAGATGAAAGGGGAAGCCAGAGGAGAGGGTGAATGCCTGACTTTCTGTGAGCAGATGTTCCTGATTTTTGTCCCAGCTGTGCCATTCCTGGACTTTTTCTTCGTTATTCATCACTTGGCCTGGGACAACCCGCTGGTGCTTTTGGGCAGGTTTAGAAAAAAGCCATACAACTCTTTTCTATTATAGGTTAAGGGTTATGAAAGTTTTGGGAGCTTCTTGAAAGAGTTTCCCCTTTTTAATGTGAAGTGGCGGGGGGGAATTTAATTAACAAACGAATCTCCTCCTACCTGCTTCCCTGCAAAAAAGGGAAGAGGGGGGTTAGAAAGCAAGCTCCTGTTCTGACTGGCAGGGGAACCAAGCCCCACCAGGACTACGCTGCCTCGGGTTGGGGTTTTGCAAGAACCAGGCAGAAATTAAACTTTAAAACTTCCCATCCTCACTGCGATGTCTGGAAACTGAATTCAGCGAAGCGAGTTCTTTGCCTTTTTCTATAAGTGACCTCCAGCTGCTCTCACAGGCAATTGCAGGGCTATTTTTAGCAAGCATTTGCCAGCAGAAACCTCTTTTCGGAGGCACGTGAGATGCTTTTATTTTGTGTGCGTTGTAACTCAGCAGTACTGCAGCCAGTTGTAGGTGGTGGAAAGGAGATGGAAAATGTTTTCTGGATGGAAAGTCTTTCTGAGGCCAGCCCATTTCCTGCCCCAGGGAGATGCTGCTGCTCTGCAGCCCAGCCCGGGGTATTGGGGGGGGGAGGGGGCAGACCTGGGCTGGCACCCCTGGGTATTAGGCAGCCAAAAAGCATGGATTGAGAAGGGGTTCTGCCCTAAACCCTGATCTACATGTAAAGTGGGAGGGGCAGGATGCAGTAAACATACAGAGGCAAGCCTCGTTAACGTTAAAACAAATAAAGCTGCTGTAGCTCCTCACAACTAACGAGGTTGTCATACAATGTTTGCCTAAAGGGATGGCACATGGAAGATAGTTTAAAGCAAAGGTTTAGAAGCAGGAGTGAAGGCCATTGATACTGCTTTTGTGCTACTGAGGTACTTTTTTTTTTTTTAAAGTTAACAGATTCTAGCAGTTCTATACAATTTTCTACATGGTCCACAAGAGAAAAAGAATAGAAAGAAACATACCCAGTTTTTGGATATGCAGTTTTTGGATATAGGGAGGAGCCTATCTCAACTCTGATTTCCCACCTGTCCTCTCACCCAGGTGTTGCAGTTTAGGGAGGCTCAGGCATGACCCTGGGGGACGGAGCAGCTGTGCCTATCTAGAGACTCAAACAGAAGCAAAGCTTTATGAAAGCTGCAGTCATTTGTGCCAGACTAACTGCTCTTTAATACCTCTGCTATGTCTGTATTAATTTCACAGGGGTGTTTTCTATGGTTGTCGGCTTGAGAGGAGATGAAGGTTCTATGCAGTTTGGTATTTGGGACCATGCTGGCAGCCTCTGCCACCTGGTCGAGTGGGCGCTTCAAGACCAAGGGGCTACCTGAAAGTCACTTTAAGAAGGTAAAAGAGGTGGTTTTGCACTTGATACCTGAGGGCTAGATTGTGTGAAAGCCTCCTCAGCTCTGGGTGCCCCGAGCGCTCAGTTGGCAGGGCCGTGGGGCTGCAGGGACGGGATGTTTGTTTCTATCCTTCCTACCTTGCAGAAAGCAGCTGGCAGGGCTCTGAGAAGCAGCCTTGCGTGCCTGAATACTGCAAAGGGGCAGTAGGATTTTAATCAGTTTTTAAAGTACACGAAAGATTCTCGTGCTGCTTCCTCCAGCAAACACATTAAACTGTAATTTCCTGATTGCCACACTAATCATGAGAACCGTCTAGTGCTGTCGCTGTGGTGCTGTTGATTTACCAGAGTTGGTCCCTCAACTTCATCCTTTTGTGATTGCTGCTGCAGATACCTATTAACTGTTTCCTCCCATTTAATCTCGAGGACTACACATGGCTTGCAGTAAACGTACCAGGAAAGGTTGTTCACAACATCCAGCTGGATCTTGGCCCAGGCTGTTAAAACCAAAAGCAAAGCAAAGCAAATCGGTGAAGCAAACCTGCTGCCTGCATGTGTACGCACATGTGTAGATACCCCTTTGAATAGGACTCTGGTTTATTGCTTCAAAAGTCAACGGACTTTGCTAGTGCAATAGAAGCCAGGGAACACTTAACTTTGTCATTCTGATAACAATTTGCAGTGAAAATTTGCATATCTCGAGCTCCCATTTACAGCTGCTCTAGAGATAAGAGGCAGCTCCAGACAATTAGTCCATTGGTAAACAAGGAAAGCATACTTGCCTCCTGCTTTATAATAATAACGTGACTGTTACTAATTCGAAAGCTTTAAAAAAAATGGCCAAAGGAGAAGAAGAAAAATAAAGCAGAGTCCATTTTTGTCAGCAGGGATGAGGGCTGACAATGATACACGTGCCATGTGGCTGGAATCCCTACCTCCTCAGACTTTTTTATTGGGGGCTATTACGGGACAGTCAGATAGTCCAAAAGGCAGTGTGTTGGATCAAGTAGGAAGCATTTATCCACCTAATTTGAGCTGATATAATATCCAAGCAAACAGTGCAGGCGATAATTTTTGGCGTGTAAAGCCAAGGTCCAAATTAGGGCATTTAAAATCCTACACATATCCCACAGATACAGAAATGGAGTTAATTAGGGTGTCCCGACCGGAATGGTTCTGGACTTCTGGCTGGCTACACTAGTCTCTGCTCTTATTTTTAGACTGAAGCTTATTTTTGGCATCTCTTAAACTGATGTGTTGCGTCCCTGGAAAGATCTGCATTTCTCTGGGTAAACTGTGGGCTGTTTATATATCAATTCATTGCATTTCTGGGGTTCCTTAGGGATGAGATGTACTGTATCAATTTAAACTGCTTTTATTGTTGTGCCTTAAGGGTAAATATAGGGCAAGTCATTTGAAATCAGCTACCACTTGGAAGACCAATTTTCTCTGGTGTCATTCCCATTTCTCACGTGGAAGTTTTGTTAAAGCATGTTGCCTTAAGCTGATGCTCGCTGCCTGATGCAGCAGAGCTTGCTGCCATGTGTTTCGTGTAGGAAAGAAGAGACTTGGGCTGGGGGAAGAGAAGAGGAGCAGAGACAGGTCTCTTGAGCTTGCTGTCCAACCTTCCCTTCAGCAATATGAATAGCGTTGCTCCCCATCAGTCCAGCCCCCTCCGTGGTTGCAGACAGACCTGACAGGGAAAATATGAACTGGGAGCACGCTAATAATTTAAAAGGGACTTTCCCCCTGCAGGCATCTGTGACATTTGGTAATGTTACCCTCTCTAGTTCTTCCAGCGAGGAGGAATCTTGCAAATGTGGGGAAAGTGGCACAGTGGGACGGTGCAGAAAACCAACCTCGTGAGAATCTGTGGGGCAGAGCTCTGCCTGGCAGAGGGGGAGTGCGGGCAGCCAGCGGGGCCCCGACAAGGAGGGAGCTGCTTTCCTTTCCGTTTGGATAACGGATCCAGAAGCTCAATGCCGGATCTGGACACAAATTTCCCTGTGTTATTAGCTGATATTTTGAGCAAACCGAAGACCTGAACGCAGTTAGGCTGGGCTGTCTGAGCGGGAGGCTGCACAGGGGCAGGCGAGAGGCATTCTGTCTCAGCACACGGTTTGCTCTGTGCTCCTGTGCGACCCTCGTGCCTAAAGCTGGTGGGAGCAAATCATTCCGGGTAAACACAAAGAGCCAGCGAGCTGCTTCTCTGAGAGCAGTGGGGGACAGCCGCGGCAGAGAGGCACACGGCACAAGCCTTAATTAGAAACTGAACTGCGTGTGGGCCCAGGGATTTCCCTGGGGACGGATGTGGCAAAGGCAGGGGCTAATGCACTGAGTGCTGTCGCGGTGTGTCTGAGCTAGCAGGGGAGCTGCCAGGGGAGGAGGCAGGAAATACTAGACAATACCAGCAGCATAACCCTGAGAGAGAAAAAAAAAACCCAACAAAAAAAGAAACAAAACCAACAGAAGATGAACTTTGGGCTGCGTGCTTCCTGAAAAAGCCCTGGAACTGCCAGCTGAGGGACTGTCTCAAGGTCGATTCCTCCTCTGCGCACCCTCTTTGGAGAAGGACAGGCTTTCTGCTCTCTGCTCCTTTTCCTGATCAAAGTCCTTTGGAGCCCTGAAGCCCAGCAGGGCTCTGGGAGGGGTAACCCCCATCAACCACCCACAAATTGAGGCTGGCAATGGGTGTCAGCAGCAGCTGCTTCCCAGAAGGTGCTAAGAGGGGCTTGGCTTTAAGTATCTCAGTGCAGAATGCTTGCCCCGGGTGCTCCAGGGCTCTGCTCCCCAAATTCCAACCTCATTTATTTCTGGAGTGGTTGAGGGCTGTGCCGGGAGCTGGAGCGTTGGCTGTGCCAGCAGGGAGTGTACACAGCACTGGCAAGGGCTGGATGTGCTGCTGGTGCCACGTCCTGCTCCAGTCCATCCATCTTCTCTGCCTGTTGAGCCTTCATCCTCTTCTCATGGCTGTTGATGAGAGCGGGGCTGCAGCGCCTGGGGCAGCACAGTTACGCTGGGAACAGAGGTCTGAGGGACAGCAAAGAGCTTGGCTACAAGCAGTGCCTCCCTGCGGGGCTGGAGGTCAGAAGGTTGCAGCTTCTGCCGTTCCTGAGCTGCACGTAGTAAAGGGGAATTGGGAGCAACAGCGCATCCTTCAGAGGGTGCTGGGGCCAGTGATTCACTGCTGGAACCACGTTGGGGAGGAAGGGGGAGCAGACGGGCACGCAGATTTTTCCAGCCAGGACCAAGTTTAAATTTATCTCTCTCCAAGACTGCATCCGTTCCTGGGATGATTTCCTATTTAGCATATCCCTTTTAGGGCTCTGATTTCTTCAGATTTCGTGGGCGTTGTTTACTAACTCGTAGCTGTGGTGTTTCCCAGACAGAAATATCTCTCCAGGATAAGCTCCTGCCTTTCTTGGACAGATGGTTTGTCCACAGGCAGTAAATTCAGTCCTCCTGCAAATTCCCAGTCCTGTGCGTGAGCCGTGGTGACGTCTGAGGGCCTGCTCATAGCATAGCCCCAGGGGCACATGGTGCTGGCCTTCCCTAGATGTCCGGGAACACTGGACAAATGGGGAAGAGGTAGTCCTTGAGTTCTTCCCAGACCCAATTTCTGAGCAGGATAAAAAATAACTTGCTTGGGAAAACCCTGACCTCTGGCAACGCAGAGTTAGAGCCATGGATTTGGTTCTATGCTTGAGACAGGAGGATTCCTGGAGATTCTGAAACACATTTGTGGAAAAACCAGCGAGGGAAGTGAGATGGGAGGAGGTAATATTCCCCAGAGCACTGCAGAGAAGCCATGTCGGTCCCTCTTTGAAAGAAGTGTTTGATAATCATACTATTTAATTCTTCTTTTGCCTGCATCCACAGACACGAGACCTTTTCTTGGCTGCATCCCCTGCCTTCCAAAGCCCAGCATCCCACTGTGGCCATCAGAGCTATCTCCTGTATCCTCACCAGTGACAGCTGCCTGCTGTCTGGGCTGGGGGTACAGTCCCTCCCTGTTCCCCTTCGGGTTGGGAACTACTGCCCAGTCTCTGTGACTCCTTCCATATGTTTGGCTTAGCTGATCTCACATAACAACATGTAGTGGAATTACAAGAAAACCAGGTCACCCAGTTTCAGGCACAGCGTGACTGTGAGAGCCAGTCCTGCTCCTGTATTCCTTGGAACCTTCCCTCAGCTGCTCATCTGGGGGTCTCGGATAAACATTGCTTTGATGCTACTGACATGCCTGGGGAGCACAACAGTGGTGATCTTGTACCTGGAGGAAACTGATGATTACGAGGAAGCAGACGTGAGTACACTCTCACTCCTGGAGCAGCAGTCTGCTCATCTGGGCTTTTCCAGACAGCTCCAGGTGGGAAAACTTTAGCATCAGCTCTGAGCTCTCTACGTTGCCATGGTGCTGTGCAGGCAGAACCTTACCTCTGTCCCTATGAATGTGGTGAGAGACACCTGTGGGGATGTGCCCAGAGCTTGACCACCAAACAAGCCCTCCCATGGTGCTGCAGGGCTGGGGCTCAGCCTGGGTTTGGGGAGTGGGGCAGCGGGGCTGAGCGCCTCTGTGGAGGAGGGGGCAGGAGAGCAGCATCAGTGGGGTCTTTGTTCGTGGGTGCGAGGGTGGGGTGTGCTTTAGAGGGTGGAGGAGGAAATATCTCAGCTTATGTGGGCTGTTGCACTGCTGCCCTCACAGGTGGCACCTACTCAAGCGGAGTTTGGAAAAACCCCATTTCGGCTCAGTTTAGCTCAGGCTTTTTTAACCCTGTTGGGGTGAGCTGCTGGGAGAAAGCAACCTACATATGATCAAGTATGCGTTGGCAGAGGCAGGAAGTTCCGAAATAGTTCCTTTCCTAAGGACCATCCAGAGGGACCTGAATATGCTGTGTTACAGGAAGGATGGAACCTCTGGGAGGTGGATTGGACAGAAAAAGCCAGTCCTCAGAAGCCCAGCTGCACACTAGTTTCAGCTGCATCGTCAAAGTGAGTCATTCAATAAAAACAATTAGCTGAAGAAATATCACTAAATGGTAATAATTATCCAAATGTCCTACCATTGACCATTTAGATGACTGAATCCACACAATCAATTGTGTTAGTGAATGCTAATTCAAATCTAATAACCATCCGATTTATTTGATTATGTATAAAGAATTCACCTGCACTGTTGTGACAGGATGGGGTTGCAGAGTAGCTGGGTGCTTGGGCACCTGCCTGCCCTGTGGCCTCCGTGTACGTTTTGTCCCCAGGCTGCCAAGAGCACATGCAGTGTCCACCAGTCAGGCTGGGGAGCAGAAGAGTAGTGAGATGATGCCTATGGGCCTTCTGCTGGGCAGGCAGCAGCTTTCATGGGCTTCAGAGGGACTTGTGCCTGCACAGAAATGTGGTGTGACCTCTCAGGAGAAGCTCTGTTCTCCTTTCTGCCTCCTTGCCTGAAGGGTCTCATATGGGGTCTGAATCTCCTAAACTGGATGACTGGACAAAATCATGCAAACACCAGAAATCCACATTATCTGCCTGAGAATAAAGGCACATGGAGAATAAAGGAATAAAGGAGCATGGAGAGAAGCTATACTTAAAAATAATGATTACAGTTTCAGCCAAGAACAAATCACACTCTGTAACTCATGTTGGAAATGGACCCTCTGGTGCAGGCCTTTACTTTCTCCTTGGGTCCTCATCACTGTGGTACTAGGTTCTGGAGGCACACAGCTCTTCTCTGAAGTGCTTCATGCTCTGGACGGACTGTGGTCCATTTTATTATGTTTGGTCTGTCTGGACATTGGCATCATGCTTGCCACAGCAGGACTTGGATATCTAGAAATGATGGCCATTATAGATCCAGTGGGATTCAGCGTGCTGCTGGAATTGCCCTCAGTCTTCCCACAAAGGCGTAGTGACCTCCTCCATCCCTGCTGCCCACAGACCCGCTCTTCTTGGTGAGTATCTGTGGGTGCTCGGGAGAGATGAATTCAGGCAGGAAAGCTTGTTTTTTATCAATATTTCAGTAAAGGAATCAGCAAAGGTACCAAGAAAAAGCAGCCTGTCCCGAAAGCTGACGTCTGCCCTGGTATTTCCACAGCTCTGCACAGGTTGTTATGATCTCTCCTCGTGCTCTGCGGGAGGGAGGGAGCCAGCGTGTCCGGTGCAGTGGCCGGTGACGCACTTTTGTCACACGGGGTGCCAGGGATGGCGAAAACCCCGGTGCCTCTGAGGTCAGTGGTGCTCAGACTGCGCTCATGCCTCTCGCGCCGATGCCCTGTCCTTTGAACCACGTTGTTCCCCTGGGGTGAAAAACACCACAGGCACCAAGAAGCCCGATTTCTCCCACTGCCCCGCTCTCTGTTCTCTACGACTTTTCTAAATGTGGCCAATATGCAGTGAATCACTGCGACGTGCCACGGCTGGACCACGGTGCTGTCCCCCTTGCACTCGGCATCCGCAGCAGGTCTGGCAGGAGCTGCCCCAGGGAGCTGGGAACATTTGCCATCAGCTGAGGGAGCCTGGCCATGCTGTTGGTAGCACATGGGGGCAGCAGGAGCAGCCCTTGTACCACAAGGACAGGGCTTCTCCGCCTGTCTGTTACTATTAACATTCATTTCATCTCTGAGGCAGGCTGGGTTTGGGTTTGGTTTTTTTTTAGGTCATTCTGTGTAACGTAATCATATTGGAGTAGAATTCTTCTACCTAATCAAATGAAACTTCATGTAGTTAGTTTGTCATTAGCATTTACTAACGAATGTGATTGTGAGAATTTAGTTTCTCACATGGTTAATAGGAAGGCATTTAGACAATTAGAGCTGTCTAGTGTCTTTCCACTGCTAATTGCTTTCCCTGCCTGGTTCATTTCCAGACCAGCAAGTGAAACTCTGGCTCACAGTTGTGCAGGGAAGCTGCCCCTGCGGTTGCAGATTGCTGTATCCCTGATATGATGCTTTGTAGGTGTGAAGCCAGTTCCCAGCTCCAACTTAAGTTTCATATGAACTTCAGAAAATCACAGCCTTGCTGTGGACCAGCTTTCCCACTTGGCTATGCCATGCCAGGTCATGAAGTCCAGTGCTCTTTCTCTGACACTGGCCAACTGAAGACATGTAGGGAAGAGAAAGTATGTCACGGTCTTGCTCTGGGACTGTGCATCCAGCTTTCAGAGCTTTAGGAGCTTCCCAGGCACCTGTGTTTAGCAGCTACTTGTAGATTTCACTTCAGGGAATTTACCTAATCCCTTGGTGGGCATCTCCACATATTTGGTCTCCACAATATCCTGTGACAATGGTATTTAATTATACATGCACTGAAAAGAAAACTCCACCAAAACTTCCTGGTATTTGTTTTAAAACTACTAGGTGATATTTTAATTGTCCAAAAGGGATACTCCTCTTATGTGAAACAGGGAACGAGATTTATTCTTCACCTTTTTAGGCCATCTATGATGTGACCAAGCGGTCACCACTATCTGCTGTCTCCCTTCCAAGCTTCAGCTAGTTCTGCTTCTAATATGGTTAGTTTTTTCTCATATGGGAGATGATAATGCTAATTCTCGTAAACTTTTATGTCATTGCTGTGCCCTGTGATAGCTACCTTGTTAGTAACAGCAATTCAGTAGCTGTTTGGAACAGTACTGTGTTTTTCGGAGCTGAAAGGATTTTCTGCCAGCAGGGGAGATTTCTGTGCCGGTAAGATGAAGAGAACCAGGAGGAAGCTGTTGGTGCCTAACAATTAAATTAAAGAGCCGTGCCCACTGCTCTGAGAGGGAGGAGAACTTGTGTACCCTCAGAAGCTTTAGCATCACTCCCAGCAGTCACTCCTCAGTGTATTAGGATTTTATTTAATTTTAATGAAGCTTTTTTTATTAGTAATACTAATGCTAATAATAATATGAATAATAGTTATAATTATTACATTTTATTGTTATTTCCCCCTCGTCCTTTCCCGTTGGCTCTTATGGAACGTTTGGTGTGGCCCTTCCCCTCCGTCCCGCTCCCCCCGCAGTGCCGCTGCAGGGAGGAAGAGGAAGAGGAAGGGGAAGGGGAAAGGAAAGAGGGAAGGAAGGATGCCGAGCCTCGCCAGGAGGAGCTCACCGGCCGGCAGCCCTGCCGGCTCCTGGGGGCCGCTGCCCAGGCTGGAGCTGTGTTTCCCTCTAGCGGTGCCTGAGCCCTGCAGGAAAATGAACTTTCTCGCTGTTTTGCGGGAATGAGTGGCTGGCTTCCCGAGCTCGCAAAACTCCTCTTTCTTTCAGGATGAGATCCGCGGAGGTGGCAGCACGTCTCCCAGCCGACAGCAGTGGCTTTATGGCAAAAATAGTGCCCTGTTTCCTTCGTTAGAAGCCATTTGTGAAGTATGCTTCGCTCTCCTTCTGCGCCTGAAGTTGTTGTCCGTCGTTGCGTTCGGGTTTGATAATGGCACCGTTTGGTGCAGGCCAAATCCGCCGGCATTTGGCCCAGGATTTGTGTCACAGTGGAAAAGCCCCTTTCCAGGAATCCGTATTTGGATGAGTTAGGATGCCGAAGCATCGAGGTTGTTCCCAGTCACCTGATGCATCTTTGGGGAAGTCTATGTTGGGCTGTGTGACTCTCTCGCTGATTTACTGTTATCTAGTGCTACAGCAACAGGTGGAAACTGGGGAGATTTGGTGAAAATAAGCATTCTCCAAGGAACAAAGCATTAAATATAACCTGTGGTTTCTTGTATGGACAAGAAACTTCACAAATAACACCCAAAGAAGATCTCTATCCACTACATCAACCTTCCAATAAGCTCCTTCTCCATAACTACTTGCAGGACCTTCAAACTTCCTAGCGATGTTCTGGGTCGGGGTATTTTCACACCCCTTAAAAAAAATACCCTACATCTCAAGGCAGCTGGAAGTGGGTGGCTAAATCCTCCAGCTCCTCTTAGATCTGATGTAAGCGCCGTCAGTAAGTGTATTGCAGAGATCCTTCATGGCAAGAGCTCAGTGCAGTATGGAGCACACTGGCTTGAGCCACATGTGGGGGAGCCCCACCTGCAGGGTGTCCTGCCCAAAGATGGGGGGCCTGATGCCCCCACCTTCTTGAGCAATTTGGAGTCACTCTGGGCAAGCGTCCTCACATGCCTGCTCCTCCCTGCCTAACGACTGTGAATACTATAAGGCCCAGTGCAGGTGTTTGTAACCCCTCCTGTGCACCATTAACCAAATCAAAGACTTGGGAGGAGCAAGGTGCAGAACCTGCAGGCCCCGGGTTGCCTTGTGCCATCATGTCACTGCATTTCAGAGTAAGCCTCTCTCCCCTTGCTCTCTCTGACTGTGCGCTCTCCTCTGACACAAGCAAGACTGTGGGCAGGGCAGAGGTTGAGGGAATGCTAGCTGCTGATGATCCAGATTTGACCATCTTGGGACCCTCATGCTGGCAATGTCACTTAGATTCTCCAGGACTGCCCTTGACCTCGCGTCCTCCATGTACTTTCCTGCTAACCTGCCATCTCCCTCTGTCTCTGTCCCTTTGGCAGCAGCTGCAAGAAGCCATTGAACGGCTGCACTCTTCTCATCAGTGTCTTGGTGCAGCTCCAGCTCCCTAACCCACAACCCGCTGACTTGCATACCCTCTTTTTAGGATTTTCATAAGTATATACCTTCATGAAAATGGCATTTTGCAAAGATTATCAAAAGCTCTCCCTAGCACAGAACCCTGAGCATCAAGCATCCTTCTTCATACCTTGTTTTCCTCTTCCTCTTCAGAAAGACCTCAGGCTTGGGGACAGTATGTGGCATAATTCCTTGATTTGGGCAGATGAATATGTGAATAGATTACGTGGGTCTCCTAATGAGAAAAGGAAACATTGTTTTGTTCCTCGACATGTGGTAGGGGAAGCAGGTGGTTCTTCTGATTATTGCTCTTAAAATAAAAAAGCTATTATGGGTACTTTAAAATGTTATTAGTGTGTTGAAGTAGTAATGTTAGTAGTTAAAATAAAGAATATTGATTAATTCATGTTCATTAATGTTATATCTTTTAAATATTGTTGTTATTATATTAAGTCTTGTAGGAACAGCTTTAAAGAGTCTTAATTAGCTCTTACTTAGGCAAAGCAGCAGCGCTGGGACTGGCGGAGCAGTGACTAGTGGATGTGCATCCAGCTCTAGGAGGGATGTAGTTGCAGGACTCGTGTAGAACTTCGCTTCAAAGCTGTGACGAGAACTGCCTCTTGGCATCTCTCTGGCTCTGACCTAAGGTCTGTGAATGCTACACTTTCATGTGGCAAAGGACTCGAGCTGCTGAGAGGCCGATGCTTCAGCCCCATGAGTTCTCCAGGATCCTCAACCCACTACCCTGCAGAGTCCTGTGGAGCGAGGCTGGGGGCTTTCTTCAGAAATAACTTCTGTTCTCCTTTTTCACCAGGTTCAGTGGTTAACATGCTGATGACCTGGGTTACATCCCTTCCTCCTGCTGTGTCTCAGGAGTGCCCAGGCCAGTGGGCCCCCCTCGTCCCTGCCTTCTGCATGGTGCTGTGGTGTGTAGACTCTTCAAAGTTTCTTTTGTGGTGGAAAAGAGAGCAGTTGGGAGAACATTTACACAAAAGAGTTGGTGTGAGCTCCAGTTCCTGCTCATGGCTACCCAGTGGCAGTTTCATGGGAAAGACAAGCTCTTGCTGCAGCGTGACCCGAAGCCCTGGACACTCCTCTCCCCAGGTGAGCACACCTTTTCCTTCACTGTTTCACAATCTCCTGAGGATGCTGAATGTTTACAAGAGGTCAAAAGTGAATGGATGGAAGAGCCAATCTATTAAATACAAAGACACCACTCAGGAATTGCCTGAGCCAAAGATTGCTGGCCGTTGAGAGGATATTGAGAGGAAATATCACTTTATACTTTTCTGTTCTATACTTTTCCCCAAGCACCTGCTTCTGGCCACTGTAGGAGATACAAAATACTAGGCTAGATAGGCATTCAGCAAGCAAACAGGTTATTTTTAAAAAAATATATTTATAAAACATAAAATAAAAATTATAAATTAAATACAAAATACAAAACAAAGCATAAATCAAAATATAAAATAATTTTATATTTATAAAGCTATACAGGTGTTTCGGTGCTACCTTCTTGGTAGTTTGTTATAAAATCGCAATTTTTTTGTAAATGAGCCTTTGGCAGTGATTCTAGTTGTATGAGAAAACAAAAAAGTAACCACATAATAAAGTAATCAAAAGGAGACTAACAGCACTAAAGTTGCAAAGTTAAGCACTTAGAGGGAAGAAAAAGTCAAAATAAGGGGGCTTGTAATTTTAGGATTGTAATTTGTTAAAAATTCCCAATGCGACGCCCTCCGGTGTGTACTGGGAGATGGACTTTCTTTACACAGTAATACTCTGTTTTCAACAAAGGGTCCCTCCCTTGTTCCAATGACAGAATGGAGGGTGACTAGAATGGAATAAGGAGCAAAGGGTGGAGGAGAGGATAGTCTGCAGAGTCTTACCTCATCCTCTTGCCTGCAGGAGCTCGTGGGCAGGAAGAGGAGCTGCTGGTGACCACCAAGGATGGCTGCTAAGTGCCATGAGACCCTGTCCCTAGAGCCTGGCAGTGCAATGCTGGACGTCTTGAGTAAAATCATATTCTTCAACAGAATGCACAGATGGCTCTTCATTTCTGGGTGCTAACTGAGGGCACCTGGTGCTTAGTTGTAGACCCATTTGTCCCCACCACACCTCAGGTGAGGTAAAGCTGTGTGTGGCTGTCAACTCCACTTATTATCCAGTGAAATTTCTACTTCAAGGCCCAATTCTAAATTGCTTTTTCACAGGAAATGGGATTAACTCACTGTATATATAAGTACATATTTTGAAGGATATATCTTTGTTTATTACAGTGTCCGTGCAATCATTTATAGTTAGGTACTTTAATATAAAAATAATACAAGCAACTGTTTTGATGGCAGTAATACTGACAGCCAGAATATTGTCTACTGCTTTACATGTAAGCACACCTAAGGGACGTTCTTGCGAAATTGGATGTTTTGGTATAATCATTCTTCCATTGTGATCAGATACACGTACACAGGTAGCTTGTCACGTTGACAGCATGACAAATCTGAGCAGACAGCAACCACTACAAAGACGGTCTCTCCTCTGACAGACGAGCACTGTTTGAGGTGTCTAATGCTGCAAAGTTAAGCAGCGATGGGTGGCCCTTCTGCCCAGCACCTCACCTGCTGTCTGCTGGGCAGATGTTCTGGTCTTTGGTACCTGAAAGTTGATGCCACTCCCTTAACCTCAAAATTTTCACGAGCCAACAAAATATCTTTGTTCCTGTCATCTCTCATAATATTTTCAGTTCCTTCTTTCAGTCCGGTAACGCTTTCACTTACCTTAATAGCTGCTTTCCTGCATCAAATGTAACACTTTTGTGTTATCTTTCAGGGTCTCATTTGTCAGCTTTCCTCATCTTCCTCTCTTCTCCTTGGGGAGTCCTCCCTCACCAGAGGCACCACTGGTCTTAGGGGTGAGGTTAGGGTGGGTTACAAACACCAAATGTCACTTGTGCCTGTACAGGCTTTTGTCAAGTCTAGACTGAATTTCCTACGGTACCAACTGGGCCACGGATAGACCAAAAAGGCTGTCCAGAAGGTCTGGTTTGGGCTATGGTGAGTTGCCCTGCAAGATGTTTGTGTCTCCACAGAGCGTGGAAGGCATTTAATCAACTGATTTAGGTTACATACCTATTTTTGAAGTGGCTAGCATTTGGTGGAGGCTAGCATGAGGAGGAACATCTTGACCTTATGTTCCTAGAATTGGTTATTATCACATGAAAGGTGCTTTTTTATAAAAAAAAACCCCACAAACTAAAACCAACACCAAACAAAAAAAAAATCCAACCACTTTTATAATCTATTAAAGGATGACTGAGCTAAGAAAAAGACCTAAGAAAAAGAATGTATTTTTTGAATATGTTGCCGCAGTTGTCCCTTGCCAGAAAAAAGTCACCATGAAAAAACACACCTGCAACTTGATCTGAAAATTGCCTCCTAACAGTTCCTGAAGATATCACTTCCCTCTGTGCTGAGGTTAAAATGTAATTAAGGTTATGTTGCTTTGGAAAAGTTGGTCGATGATGCGGTGGGTAGAGGGAGGCAAGACTGCGGAGCTGAAACGTGCTGGAAATTAGCATGAGGTGTTATGCCCTCACAGCGATCCCGCTCGTGTCCTGGCAGTTTGTCACGAGAGTGTCTATTGAAGGAGGTGATGCTTTGACTGTGACACACAGCGTGAAAGCTTGCGATAAACAAGAAGGTTGGTGCGATGGGGAATTTTCTAGAGTACTGGGTCTAAACCTAATGTAAACAGATTATTAGGTGGGGGGAAGTGTGTGTAAATAACTATTGGCATTGTTTATCTGTACAGAAGCATGAGAGAACTTCCCCTTGAAGTGAGAAATTTCTAAAATAAAAACTTCTAAAAGATTATCTGCTCAGATTTTGCTACTTCCCAATATGTCTGGAGGTTACAGTGGAGACTGCAGCAAAGAGAGTGAATTTTTTTCGCTCTTCATTTTTATGTCCATTCTTATAATTAAAATCCCCAGAAGCTGTCATTTAGCAGCAAATTTAAAATAACAAGAACAAAACTTGCACAAAGTCCCCAAACAAAACAAAAAACCCTATAGGTGTTGACACATCCTATCATCAGGTTTAAAAGGTAAGTACAAGAAAAACGATTGTTATCAGGTGTGAATTAACATATAGTGAGTTTGCTCGCAACTGAAGAAGGTGACAGATATAACACATGCATTAATAAAACTCCAAATGAAAGGTATGGCTGTCATTAGGGATGGTACTTGGAGAAATGCTATTGATTCCAGAAATTGAATTTAATTTGATGGCTTTTACTGTAATTAACGCAATGGTTTGTACCAGCATAGATGTCTTAACATTATTATCTAAGGTGACAAATTATGAAATTAAATGTTCATTTAAGATGTAATTCAAATTTTCTAAAGGTTTTCTTGAGTCAATGGGTCTCAGTTAATTTCCTTAGAGCTAACAGACCTGATTTTTTTTTGTCCTGCCAGTTTTCTGCCAATGAAGGTACTCCTGATTTACATCAATGCTGCAATGAAGGCAACATATACAAAGGAAACATTCACGGGTTCTGATGAGTTCTTGACAACCCCTATTGCGTATACTTTGCAAGCTTGAAAGGTATTTTCTTTGTAGCATTAGATTTTAATGGTACTGAGTGTAACGTGCACATATAATAACAATAATTCACTTCCTTGTGTTCACCCATTTACCTTGTCATATATCTGCTAGAGGCAGGGTCTGCTTCTCTTCTCTTTTACACCTGTTTTACCCAAGGGCTGTTTATTTTGATGGAGTTACTCCCGATTTAGACCTGTGCGTATGAATCTGTTATCTGAGAGAGGTAAATTAATGCTTTTAATCAAGACCACTCTTCTGCCTACCCATCAACATCAAAGCCTAGGCATGCTATTAGTTATTGAGAAAGGAAGCACAGTGTGAGTAAGCAGCCCTCAGCTATCTCTGGCTCCCCATTACCAGAATTTTAGCACCATTACCTCAAAACCATGAATACTTTTATCCTCACAGTCACTTGGAAAGGCTACATATCCTGATTTTATAGACCAAAGCCATGAAAGGATGCAGAATTTAGGGAGAAATAAGGTGCCTAAATCCAACTAAATCTCAAGACCAGTTTGCACAGCTGGTACCCAAAGTCTCCTTACTTTGAAGGTGTCTCTGTTGTGGACATTAAAGGCCCACATACCTGAAGATTGCTTTCTGGCCATTCCTTGAAGGACCTTGGTCTTGTCAGGATATAGCAGCTGTATGTCTAAGCTTCCCCCTGTCAGAGTCTGTGGCCTCAGCAGGACTTTCCCCACTGGAGTGTGAATCTGCCACCATGTACTTGGAGTGTGCTGAAATCCTCAAGTCAGATTTCACATTTAACATCAGTGGAATCACTTTATTATATTTTTTTCTTCCCTTTTCCAAAACCAAAGAACTCTGGCAGCCTTATTACTGGTCTTCTATCTGGTAGATGAATGAACAGATCAGTCGTGCAGGATGTAGGTGAGATAGCAGCAGACCCTATGTTTGGAAGGATTCAGATCTGTCTGTGCATGCTTCCAGTTAACTCCCCAAGCCAAGGGCTAAAAAGTGGGATTTCCCAGTTTACTGAGATCCACTAATCTCTCCGAGGCCTGGTGAAGAAGATGAAGTGCACTGTCTCTGTCTCTCCATGCCATCACTTCTAGTGGAACCAGGCCACTATCCCAAACTTCTTTTCTCAGAGATGAATAAGAAATATGGAATTTTGTATTAGATTCCTTATGGTCTGGGCAAAATATTCCTTGTAGGCAGCCCTGCTATGAGGTAATATATAAAACAACTATTGGATGAAGAAAAATGAGTCATTCTTGGAGTAGGAACTGGAATAGATAGCTAGATTTATCTCGGATTGTCTTAGACACCAAGCAAGTTGATCTCCCTCTTCCCCCCTTCTCCATGAGTATTTAAATAATTCGACATTGACCTTATTTCTACAGAAGGAGTGTAGAGTGCCCTAATCCAGCTAACTCTGTCATCAGATGGCAAGGGATGCTCTTAGAAAGAGGAAGGATGGGCTCTCCTTGGACAGGTAAAAGCACAGAGTGTGGTTTCCTGAGTTTTGAGTGAGTGTGCTGAAGTGTTGTATGAGGATGTAAATCGTGGATGTAAATAATGTAAAAAAATGAGGATGTAAATGATACATTACAGAAACACATAATTCCTTTTTTGGTATTCCAAACATAGAATCATACAATGGTTTAGGCTGGAAGATCATCTAGTTCCAGCCCCCCTGCCACAAGCAGGGACACCTCCCACTATTCCAGGTCACCAAAGCCCCATCCAGCCTGACCTTGAACACTTTCAGGGATGGGGCATCCACAACTTCTCTGGGAAACCTGTTCCAGTGTCTCACCACCCTCACAGTTAAGAGTTTCTTCCTAAGAGCTGATTTAAATCTACCCTCTTCTAGTTTGAAGCCATTACCCCTTGTCCTATCACTACATGACCTTGTAAAAAGTCCCTCTCCAGCTTTCTTGTAGGCCTCCTTCAGATACTGGAAGGCCTCTGTAAGGTCTCCCTGGAGCCTTCTCTTCTCAGGCTGAACAACCCCAGCTCTCTCAGCCTGTCCTCACAGGAGAGGTGCTCCATCCCTCTGATCATCTTCATAGCTACCACACCTACCTTAAGAAGAGGGTGCAGGTGTGTGAATCCCGTGCGAGCAGAGGCACCCATGTGCAATGCTGGGCTGGAGGGCACGAATGTCCGAGTGTCACCGAGGCCCGAGTGTCCTCAGGAAGGTTGGGAATTAAGGTGTAGGGGCCCTACCGTTGCCCGTTGCCCGTTGCCCGCCGTCACCGCGTTCCCCCGCTCCCTGAGGTGGCACCTGCGCCCCCTCCGCGCCCGGCGGAGCTGTCCCGCCCCGCGGTGCTGAAACGCCGCGACACCACGAGATGTCCGCTCGCCCCGGCCCGGCCACCTGCCCTCATCCCCGCCGCTCCCCAGCGCAGACCAGTAAGTTCTCGCGACCTGAGGAGCAAGGGCCGATTAATCTTTTAATTTTTTTTTTTTTTTTTAAAAAAACAAACCCACGGTCCCACGTGTAGGCTGGAGTCCGTCTTTATTTGCTGGCTGATTATAGCTGTAATTGCGTTTATCCGCGAAGCAGCTTCCCCCATATTGAGGACAATGGCATTAGGAGGCCTCGTCAAGAATACTAATTACTTAAACTCGGAACTTCAAATTTTAGGTCTTAAAGGCAAACAGAAAAATTAATTAAAAAATGAGAATCGAGCCAGAGTAGGTGCTTAAATGCACTGAGACAATATACACGCTAGGCTACTGGCCTGAACAATACCCCTTACCAGTGGCAATGGCAGAAAAGAAAATGAGGGAACAAATTGATAAGTAATTCAGCTATACAATTATTTTAAGGACACGTTTAGAAAAGTCCACGTTTATCAAAACAAACATTTTACTCCAATACTGTTGTAATGTGAATTGATGAAAATTTTGTAATAGCTACTCTCAAGAGAAAGAATTCTTTAAGCTTAAAACCAAAAACTTTTTCTTCTGCACATGTAATTTGTCAGACTAGTAATGAATAAAATTATAAATAATAAAGAAAACAACAAGTTAATATAAAAGCCCATAAAAACATCTTAATTAATCATATAAAGGCTAACAGAAACAGAAAGTACTTAAGAGAGATTTTTTTAAAACCAAATGGCTAAGAAATATAATCCTACTGTAACTTAGTAATTGTTAAAGGAAGGGCCCATTATCTTAATTATGTTTCTGGAGCAAACATTATTTCAATGTGATAAAAGATGACATGACACTAAAGGTAAAGCTACAGCAGATGTTACATGAGTAACAAGCCAATATGCCCACATTCTGGTAATTTCTCCCCCCCTAGACATGTTCTCATTAATCTGTGATTAATAGGATTTGAGTATAGTAAATGATGTTGATCTATTGTCTGTCTTTGTCCCACACCATAGAGAGAGCAATTTGTCAGCTCAGCTTTTGTGTGACTATTTAATAGCAAAGAGGGGCAGAAAAAAAGACGCTAATCTTCTAATTGGCATCTATAGAGAAAGGTCTAAGAACACTGCCTGCCTGGAAATAGCTTGTGTGCAATTCCTATGCCTGTGAGGCTGAGGCAGACGGACAGTTGTACAGCCCCAGGTGCCCATGGAAAAGGAACTGTATGTATCTATCACACAATCACCCGCTGTCCAATGGGAGACTGGAGAGCAAATTTGAAGATATAGAACAAGGTGCAATTGCTAACTCTTCAAAGTCTGTTATGTTTCAGCCTGTTACATGTCAAGGGAGTACTTCTTGACTGGTGTGACTTTTATAAATACAGAAGGCTTCCTCCTTCCCAGAGCAGAAAGAACAACAAGGCAGGGGAAGAAAGTGGGGCAGCGATGGAGGCCAGAACAGTCCTCTCACTGGGAAAATCAGAATCAATGGAGGGAACATGAAGTGCCCGGACGCCTTTCCAGAGACTTCAGGTGAACAATGGCTTTGTGCTAAGATGGTGCCACTTATAATTTTATTGTCCTCCTTAGGTGCTAAGGTTACCTAATAAAATGATTGTTCCTCCCATAGGACAAAACACAAATAATTTCATAATTAAGCATGCAAGCTGCTGCTTAAAACCATGCATGAGGACAAGTGCTTTGCCTTTCCCCCATCTCTGGGTTCTATTGATGTCCTTCAAAAGGCCAGAACCGAGACTTGGTTTTGGGTGCAGATGAGGAATGGATCCCTCTGGCACATCTGCATCTCAGTAAAATGCAGCTTTGTTTTGTATAATGATTGAGTGGTGAATGTTACTGAAGAGTTCTTTATTCAGTTTAACCACCTGAGCCATTCTGACAATAAAACTATTTAGGGCAATGCAGCAACTCTCTAAAAATACTATTTTTTTGAGGACCTATGTCAGTTTTTTACTGGTCCAATTTAGGGCATATTTCTGTAAGTAGTTTTATCAACCCAATGGGTGGAACCAGTAAATTGCATCAAAGAAGGGTGGGACTATCTGAAATCAGCTTTGTCACTTGGAAATTGTGCTGTGGACCTCAGCATAATGTTGTTTCTACTTATGTAACTCTTCAGTGGAAAATCTTTACTGCCTCTGTTTTAATGCTAATACATGTGAGCAGGATTTAATAGAAACTGACGAGGGAGAAGGATTGGATAAAGAGATATTTCCCTGCTGCCTGGTGATGTTACCTGTGGGCATGTTGAGCACAATTATCACCTAGTACAGAGCATAGCCCTTTTCCTGCCTTTGGGGGTGAGCACAGGCATTTGTCCCCATTTCAGGCATGGCAGAGAGAATGTACCCAAACTGTCCCCACGGAAACACCCAAAACTTTCCCAGTGGAAAGAGCTCCCTAAGTAGAGATGCTGAAGCTGTTATGGATCTATTAGTCCCACACTGAGGAGTGCCGTGCCAAAACCCCTGCCTGAGCTGGGGCCATGTGAATGAGCTGGAGCGCAGTAGTAGATCCATGTCAGCATGTCTCTCTGCTCTAGCTGGTGTGTCTTTCAGAGAGATGTCCCTTGTGCTTCTGAAGATGAGCTCATGCAGTACAATGCCAGGCTGTCATGCAATGTAGACTGGGGCTGAAGCTTGGGGTTCTCTGCCTTGTGCTCTGGTCTGATGAACTCTAATGGGACACTAGCTCTTCTGGACTGCTTGTGATCGAGCAAGGGAGGATTTCATCATCCAAAGCTGGAAGGTCTTGGAGCATGCCCAGGACCATTGCCTTGGAAAAATTGCAGGGTATCTTGGACTATCTCCTCAATTCCCTTCATAGAGGAGAGAGGGGTCCCACAGCCTGGGTGAACTGTACTTAACCAGACTGTTTACAGAGAAGTTTTCATATATTTCCCTGTAGTGGTCGCTGGGAGAAGAGGGGCAGAACATATACACCCCTTAACTCCTGCCTTCTGCCACCATTTGAAGGTTTCTTGGTGTCTTTGAAGGTTTCTGTAGTGACACAGAGATAAAACCTTCCAAGACTGCACACGTCTGTCTCTATGCAGGCATTGTGCAAGGGCAGGGGAAGCACATTTAGCCCAAACAATAATCATACATGCCATTTTAGAGGTTAGGGTGCTTCATCCTGTCCAAGATACAGTGAAAAATGTTCCCATTCACAGCGATTTTCAGTCTTAAGGTAAGTCAAATCTTACACAATGCTTTTGCACAAATATACAGTGTGGCCAGGTTCAAATACTACAAGTTCTAGTTCTTTTTAAAAGATGAGGTTAGGTTTTATTTTAAAAATGCTTAGGGCTGTGTGAATGGGAAGGTTTGTTAATCCTCTAGGCAAGTAAGTAAGCAAAATGCCCTCAGGTGCTCACTCTGAGTAGAGCAGGAGGTGCTGGGAGTCTGTGGGTGGCTGTCTGTGATCTGGACTTCATCTGACAAAGTCCTCTGCATCAGGACGTGAATTTATTGCGTCTGTCCATCAACACAGCTCAGTACATGGGACTTGAACTTAAGCTGTCACATATTTTCCGATAGATTAATCTCTATCTAGCATGTGAAGTTGTTGCGAGCACTATTTGTTATTTGATATTTCATGCTCTCAGCCTGTTCAAAAAGCCGCTGAGTTAAGGAAGATCAAAATGCAGAGTGACATTTGTCTTTAAAAAGCCATGATTACAGAAAGACTCTGGGACTGTTGAAATGTGAGAATACAGTGATAGTAGTGAGTGTTATAAAACTGTTTTTTTTTAAAACATGACCTGCTTTCTGCTTAATATCACTGTGCTTAGAGGGGGAAGGAGGCTGTATTTGAAGCAGTTATCTCCTAGGCAGGCAATAGCATCTGGTGATATTAAAATGTCATCAAATGAAAATATATGCAACAGTGTCAACCTCATTTGAATATGAAATGCAAAGACAACCCAAGGCAGACAACTGTTTGTTTAGAGTGATATCTGAATCCAAAGGCTGCATCATCAATAATAGATTAAGGGTTTTTTGCTTGTTGTAAATAAGAGATTGGACGGGTATTGTAGTTTTGTTTTTTAATTATTTATTGCATTAGCAAGCCTGGCTGTTACAAAACACCAGGAAGAGTAAAAATGTAAAATACGAAGTGGGAAGAATTAATTTTAAAGCATGACACTAGAATAAAGCTTCAAACCCCTGTATCAACTACACTGAAAATTAGATAGTAGCATTCTGGTAGTTCTGTCAAAGTCAAATACAGAAGCAATTGCTAAGTGTTGATAGGCAGTGGACAGAAGGTGTAATCCACTGGGAAGGTTTTGATCCAAAATGAAACAGTTTTCTACCCCTGCTAGTCAGGCAGAAATCTAATTACTCTCTTTTGATCTCTATGGAGAGGTAAACCAAAGAGTTATAGGTTATGGACAGTTTTATTGATTTTTATCTCAGAAATCAACAAGTGCAGGCTTTACACTTTACACATACTTGCTTAGCTGGTGTTAGGATCAAATATTTCAAACTGGCTTTCCCTGCTACCAAGTCAATAAGCATTTTAGTTGTTTTGTTCAAGTTGTACTGTTGATGTTAATATTACAGAACTTTTTTTGCACTCAGAAGCTTTAGAGAAAAAGATGACCAGGTTTGTATTTGGACAGTTTGAAGCAAAAGTCTAAACAGTTGTTTTTCCATCTACTTGTTTTTCTTTTGCAAGACTGCATTGATATATTATGGCCATTACTGGACAAGTATTTTTAGCTCTGCATGTGAGAAAAGCATCTTCATTGTAAAGGCTGCAGAACCAGAGTCAGATTAGGAAAGGTCTGCCAGTTTTTGATGTTTAGCATCCCGTCCATTGACAATGGAGAGAAGGATAACTGTGACACAGCTGGTAACAACACCCAAAACTATTTTTGGAGTGCTCTCAAGACATTTCTAAGGTAGTCCTGGAGTGTAAGGAAGGAGAAGGCTTTCTGTTTCTAGAGTTTGCAGTGCACCTTTGAGACAAACCAGCCACCAGTTTCACGTCTTGTATTTCAGAATTGAAATATACTTTGCTCCTTTGTCCTGTTTCTGTGGGTGCAGACATTTCTGTGAATGCCCACTCTTATCAACTGCAGCTTACAAATCATACAATCATACAAAACCCTCAACTTTTCTTTTCCAAGCTACTTACCATAAATCCTATGTTATTTTGTAGGATGAGTTCAGACATGGGTTGAAATGATCAACAGAGAGGGAAGTCCTTATTTTTCATGCAGACCCTCTATAGGCATTTTTTATTAGGTTTAAATACTTGGGAAAGATTTCACCGCTAGTCTTAGCTAAAATCTTGGAACACAATGATGTTCCCAATTCAGCAAATAGGAGTTGGGCTGTCAAGCTAAAAGACATCAAGATTTCATGCCAGAGGCATAATTATTTTGTGTCTATTGTTGTTAATTACACATTTTCATGCAATCTAATCGGTCTCCAAGAATGTGCATAAAGTCAGGGTCTGCTTGTTCACACACACAAAAAAAAATCCAGTCATTTGTATTTAACTCTGCTGTCAGAGCCACGGGCACAGGCACGGAGCCTGGGATGAGTGTAGCTTCAAGATTATTTTGATAGCTTCTCCTCTTCGTGTCCTGGGAGATAAGGCTGTTTCTCCCACAGCTGCATTTTTCCTGAATGACTGACAACCCCTTTAGAGGAGATCAACCCCTTTTTGTGCCCTTTCACTCACTCGGAGGTTATCAGCTAGAACTGCACTCAGCATTCAATCACATCTTTCCCCTGTGGCCATAACTCCTGTTAACACAATTAACCTTCTGATGGGAACATAAAATGAATCTAGGGAGGGAAAAAGAGCAGAAATACATTCCCATGTTAAGGATTAAATGGCCATAGTGCTTATAGCGATGTTTTTTCACCTCTTTCTCTTCCACAACATTGTCTGCGAGGGGCTATTAGCAGGAAGTCACCTGTCACAAAATTCTTCCTGGCAATCCCAGCAACTCTTATTTTATCAGCAATTTTTTGACTTTAGGGTTGATGGGAAGTATTATGGGACATAAAACTGGATCAGCAACCAAATTTAAATTTGTATTTGTTTATGTTTTAGTTTGCTGACAACCCCCTCCTCCACCCCCAAAAAATTCTGAAGCATGTTTTAGCCGCAGTATTTTTGAGGGGTCTGATTATACACCCAACCCTCCTGAAGCTGAGACATTAATATTCATTTAATTCTTCCCCTTTTACCTCCCTCTCTGCTCCATGGGTGGCTCATTGTCCTGAAGAGCCGGGGGGCTGGGGTGGTGGCCAGCAATGCCCCCTTGGGCACCATGCACAGGCTGCAGCCCCAGACCCCAAGGGTGCTGTGCAGGTCAGTTCTGAATAACCATCTGGTCTGGCTCTGGCTCTCACTCTGGTTATTGAGCAAGCTAGTGCTCTGCCCTGTTTTCTTGTACAAAAATATCCATGGAGGATTTTTCCTCAATATTAAGAGCACCAAAGTCCTGGAGCACAGAACTCGATGTGTGTTTGAGCTGCGGAGGTAAAGGACACCTCCTTTGTCCCATTGGCTCCCAGCAGTGAGGCTGAAGGTGAAATGGGGTTGGAAGGCACTTTTTTCTCTGCGTGACTGAGCCCATCTGTGGCTAGGAGAAAGGCTTGGAGATGTTGAGCCTTTTGGCTTTCTCAGGTCTGGCATATTCTGAAGTGTGGTCCATCAGCAGGTACTTGGCCCGCATATGGTTACAGTACTACAGATGTTTGCAGGACTTCATGGTGAAACTTGTAACTGGACAAAGGATGGAAAATAGATACCACTTTTCCTTCCCCAAGCACAGAAATGGTTCAGCTGAGACAGCAGTTAAATGAGATGAGTTTTTCTGTAAGATTACAATAATGCTGATTTTGACTTGACCCCATTTACCAGGTTTGTATAAAATCAGTAACCATCCAGGCCTAGCTGTTAAGCGTGTACCTGCACTCTTTCTTTGCTGGTTGAACTGGCTTTATGCAATGCCTCTGGTGAAGATTTAGGTACCTCTAATCATTGTAGCATCAAGTGTCCAGCATTCAAGTGCCAAATTTGTAGTTTCAGCATCCTTCACGGAATTAGAGCTAATTGCTTAAACAGTAACTGAAGCAGATACAGAAAGAAAACAAACCACATTTCAATTTCTATAATTCTTACAGGTTTTGGTACACTGTGATGTAAAGAATGGGATTATAAAGCACCTTGTAAAAACAAGTGGTCAATGCAAAATACATTTTTAGGGCAGACTTTAATAATGTCCAGTCTAATTTGTATGTTGTTATGTTTCCAAGTCTCTTCCTCACTTTATTGTTACAGCCCTGGTCTCCCAAGTGGAGGACTAGGGGGTAATCTGTGTGTGTGTGTGTGTGTGTGTGTGTGTGTGTTCTTTGCAGCATTGGTGTTGTAGATTTGGAAACATCTTGTGAGGTTAAAACTTCTGTTGCAAACCCCACACTTAATAATGCTGGCATGTGTCCCTGGCAAAATAAAAGAAGGTCTTTGCAGCTGGAGACAAGTGCCGTGTGCTGCTGAAGAAGAGCCAAGGGAGCTCTGTGAATCATCTGCCAGTTTGCGGGTGAAGCAGCTACTTGGGCATAGAAGAGAAGAATGAAGAAACAGGGTTGTAGGGTTTTTTTTTTTCTCTATTCTTACCTCTCTTCTCTTTTCGGTTCAGATGTGTTAGTTGCTCATCTGTCCTTGTCCTGAGAATTGATTGTTGCATCCATGGGAGATTGCTGGCATGAAGAAAACACTTACAGTAATTAAAGTGAGGAAAGCTGATGTCAGGCTTGCTTCTCTCTTTCAAAAGAACTAAGAACTTCACCAGAAAACAGTTTAGTTTCAAATCAAACTTCACTCCACTGGATGCAGTATCCATACCGACACATTAAAATATGGCTAACTGTAGTACTGTAGCAATGGAACCATGGAGCTCTGCGGTGGAGATCACATTAAGGTAAGGGTACAACAGAAGAATTGTGTGTAAAAAGGCCAATATAGGACAAGGCAAGTGTAAGTAAGATTGTGTCCCTGGCTCACGCTAGTATCCCTTGGCTCACTTTTCACAAGAGACACCAGTTGGCCACTGCCCTTCCCCAGCCAACTGCCTCCAGCTCAAGAATCCTCTTAAACATCCCTGCTGCAATGTCTTTAGAGGAAACAAAATCCGTGTGCGTTTGGTGGGGTGGCAGGGAGGTGGCCACGAGGAGGTGCGGTGTGTGTCGGGGCAGGGGTTGCAGCCAGGACACGGGGTGCAGAAGCTCTTTCTGCCGAGCTGAGCTGGCTGTGAAGATCATAACCCTCCGTGCTGGTGGGCTGAGGGCAACGTTGGTAGCTCAGGTTTTCCCACTGGGGAGAGAGATGTGAATATAAACAGAATGGCTGTAAAAATGGGAATACAGAGCATACTAAGCAGCTCTGATCCTCCTGGAAGACGTGTGTGCTGGGGGGTTATGCAAATCCCGAAAGGATGCAGCTCCCAGCTCATCCCACTGTTGAAAGGGATTAAATCTCTGTGAGCACTGGGCACTTGGGGATTATGGCTCAGTGTCCAGAGGGGGGTGCACTTGGGGTGATTTATGTGTTTAAGGGTTTTGTGCCTTCACTCACCACTTAGAGCTGTTAGGATTTCTTTTACTTGGTTTCTACAGGTGGCAGACTCTTGGTTTTGCCAAGTCCTGTTGGCATGCAGAATATCGTGGACTAACTTCCTTTTCTTGGATCCACACACAGATGGGCTACTGTGAAAAAACAAAACAAAACAACAGTATTTGAGAGATGGCACTGTGTCTTTTCTGCTAAATCAGGTCATCTTTACACAGACCAGCTGCCGTGTACATTTTCCTTCTCTGCCCGAGACCCACAGCTGCACCAGGTGTATCTGTCACCAGGCTTCTCCCAGAAGCAGCCTCGCTATATTTTACAGCGGCACCTCAGTTTATTTCTTCATGTAAAAGTTCAGTGCTGTGGTCCAGCCCTTGGGAATCGCAGCGTCTGAGCTGGCTCTGCAGCACCAGGGTGATGGGTGATTAATCCTTCTGATAGGGCTGAAGCAGTCACTGTCTGGTGGAAGGGCTTGTGCATTACTGCACAATACATCAAACCTCCGGTGCAGCAGCTTCTTCCCAAGAGCAGATAAATTTTCCTCTGCCCTGCCTGCCTCTGTGCAGGGCTCCATCATCCTGCGTACCCGGGATCTGCTTACCAGCAGCAGGGACTCAACCAAGAGAGGGGCAGGTTAGGTTTGGTTAGTTTGGTCACATTAGGTTTGATGTCACCTGCTTAAGGTGTCACTTAACACAACTGTGGGGTTTTGTAAAGGAAACTTCTCGTACATTTCTTTGAGAAAAGTAAAAAGGGCTTAACTAGGAAAGAAACTGAAACAATTCTGTAATATAAATTATTCACTCTTCCTCATAATTTTCTGGTGGAGGTGGTGGGACAATCTCCTGCACCAGTGAGAGTGGGAAAGCCATGCCATCACCCTTATCATTTTATTATTTATTTTTTCCTTGAGATGTACTCCTCTGTTACAACTCTGGGGAACAACTATGGCTGTACAGGTCTAGGCTGCTCACTGCTGTTTTACACACTGCATTATCTGGTTTTCTTTATCTGAAGCTGAAGCTCAGACAACAGAAAACATGAGAAGATGCTAATGGGGGTGTATCTGCATCCGCTCTTCTCCATTTTTCTGGGCTCATGCTACCCCTTTCCTTCCAGCAGGCATCTGAAGAAAAATCCATCGGTCTGCATTTCAAAAAGTAGTCTTTAAACTTCCAAACACAGTAGACATTTTCACCTTATTTTCCACACACAAAAACTGGGTGTGGAACAATATCAGAGGAAAATTGGCGGCATGCGCCTGGAGGTCCCTTTGGAAAAATGGATCCATTCAAAACTGTATTTCACCCTCAGTCCTAAATAACAGATTTATGTTCCAGGTGAATTTCTGCAGCAATTTACAGTTCTTCTACTTTTTCAATTATCCATTTTTCCCCTATTGAGATCTTATTAATTTTCATTTACTTCTGCAAAATCTTTTTTCCTGCTCACAGTACCATTATGCCTTCCCTGACTATTTCTTTGAAATTAAGTGCTTAGTTCTTTATCTTTTCATCATTAATTACCGATGTCTTTTTGACCTCTGCTTTGTAAGCTACCGTGCCATATTTCTATTTCCTGTCTTTCAGACTCGGTTTAGATATGTTTTTTCTTTAATGACCTGCTCTGAATAGCTTTGTTCTTGTTTTTCAGTCAGTTCCCAGAATGGCCACAGAGCCGAACCTTTGCCCTCCTCTCTTGTTTTTCATCTTGTCTCTATTATAACAATGGCCTAGTTAAAAACGTATTTTACAGCTCCCTGAGGCCAAGCTGCTCTCCATTTCTATAATTATGCTGATTGTAATCTATATAGGTATCTTGATAACCTTTTGCTATGACTGTGGGCCAGTTAGCACCTCTCTTTTGAGGGCCAGAGGTAGTTGGGTGTGAACAGAAGTGGGTGTCACTGTAGAACTTGGGGTTTGGTTTAGGAGATGGGAATGACATGAACAGAAGCCGCTCCATGAATGTTGGATTAGTGGAATGTTAGGGCTATTTAAAGGGCTGAGGACATCTTCCTGTGACAAAATTGTAACCTTTTTCTGGCAAGCTCTTTAGTGAGATGGGTGACACTTTGGTCATTCAGGAATATTCAAACCTGTCCTTCAGCATCCAAATTATTTCTTGGGCTGGTTCCACATATATTATTTCCCCATGCCTTATAGTGGCATTTTCATTTGCTTCTTTCTCCATAATTGTTCCCAAAGTTTTTTATTTTGTAATTGAAAAAAATTCAAGTAGTTCATAAATTATTTTCCTGTCTTTGCCAACTCTCCCATTAGTGTCAGTGGTGTCTCATTTAGCGAGTGAGGTTAGACTCTACCATCGCCTTCAAGTAGTCCTTTCTCAGGGAGTGATGGCTGGGAAGGAAGGTCTGCTGTTTTTTTCAGAATTGAGAGCGGCTGGGCCTTCTCGCTGAAATATATTTTATAAATGTGTAAAGGGAGGCATGATAAATGCAAGCATTTGCTGTCATTTCGTTCTTTTAAATAAATAACTGAGTATAATGAGTCTCAGCCACAGAATGAACATAATGAACCTCCAAAAAAGATGTTGTCTGAGAGCAATATTTACCACTGAGGAAGGGATTGTTACAGAAACAAAAATTGTTTAGACGTTAGTGGGTGAGATAAGAATCTATTAAAGGAATTAAAAGCGAAGATGATTCATCACACATTTCTGCTTATTTGTAAGAGACACATGAAAGACAGGGATTTCAAAACATTTGTATTAGAAAAACATCAATAACAAAGCCCCCTGATTTAATTTTTCAGTCTCTCAGGCTTCAAAAGAAGATGTAACTTGTCCACATTTGCCTTGAAAAACACACAGCACTGGAAACTAGCAAAGGCCTGGCTTGCTTTGCTACATTCCATTTTCAGATTGGTCACCAATATGTGATCATTTACACCATTTTCACCTGCGCAAAAATCCAGGAATTGTTTCTTGTTGCTTTGAGAGTCAGACTCCTGACACATTTTGAAGGGAGGAGGGGTTTCTCCCGATGCTGCCTCTTGCACCTCCCGCTCCCCCCTGGCTCCCCCGCACCCTCCCCTTCTCCAGCCAACCCCCTGCTCCCCCCGCGGAGAAAATCCCTCTGCACCCGAGATCAAGGGAGTCAATCAACCCTCTGTGTCTTGCTTCCCCTCGCCATTGGCGTGAGACCACTGCCATAGGTTAGTGTAAAGATTTGGGTGCGATGGGGCCATACGTTCATGAAGTTACGCGGGTACCGAAGCAAGGTCTCATAGCACAGCCGCGGCTGAAAAATTGTCTGAAAGTGTTTGTCATAGCAGAATACAGACAATATTGATAATATAAGATAATTCAATTGGATAATATAATAATACGGTATTTTTATGGCTACATTTGCTATAGGGGAACACTAGAGAACACAGCAACAAAAGCAAGAAATAGAGAAGGAAGTGAAACCAAAAGAGAGTGTGTAAATAAGCAAGCAAGCCTTCTGACGCTGCTGGAAGGACGCAGGAGTTACAGTTTAGCAAATCCCAACTCCTTTTGTTGTACAGCCCGAGTTTTGCTGAACAATATTCTTTTAGATGTCTCCTGTAAGTTGAGCATCTATTAAGCAGCTTTTGACAATGAACTGGCTTGTACCAGCTCCTGCTAATTTGGCCAGTAAAACCCTGTTGTGGTGGAAAGTAGCAGTAATTTCCCCCGCGTGGGAGTGGTACATCAAGGACCAAACACACATTTAAAGCTGAGCAGCAGCCGGGAAAGACTGAGCCCGGGAGGAGAGGGAAGAGCTGGATTTGGCTGTTCTCTGGGGTGAATGGTGCCCTGGGGAGCTGGAGCTGCACGCTCGAGCATCCCTGGGAAGAGCTGGAACATGGTTGAACTGCTGCTGCTCCGTCCCCTTCCTCAGCCTCTGACTCAGCACAGCCCCGTGCTGTCAGCTGGAGCCCGACAGCTCCATGCCTTTGAGGAGACACGCAGCAGGCGTTGAGGAAAACGAAGCTGTGCTGAGTTCAGGGCCAAACCCCTGCCAGGCTTCTCCAGGCTGCCCCAGGGACAAGCAAGGTATTGGGGGGGTGCTGGGGGGCAGAAGGGACGAAAGGAGGCCCTGAGATCTCAAATGGTCCTTTGAATGGTGCTCTTGGATCTAGAAAGGTCAGTGGAAAGCTAAGGGAGCTACATCTGCATGGGGAGGCATCCTCCCCGTCCCTCAAAACACCACCATCCCCTGCACGGGCTGGGCACACTGAAACCCAAACTGGCTTCTGGCCTTTGCTTTTTAGGAAAAGGTGATTCCTTTCTAAGTGCAACTTTATTTAAAAAAAAAAAAAAATCCCTTTTTGAGAATTAAGAAAAACTTTATCAGATTTGTTTATTTTAATGGTATGTTTTCTCTTTACCCCCTATCATTTAGAAGCATCGAACTGCATTTTTTGCTCCCCCTTAAAGGTGTGAGGAGCCTTGTAAACATAAACTGGGCACAGGACATTTCAACCCGAGAGCCAACAGTTTTGTAGATTCATAACTGTCTAAGGGAAAATGCCTTTCTGCTAAGGAATACCACGCAGCTATAGGAGTTTGCTTGTTTGCTACAACGCCCAATGCTTATTTGAAGTCCTAACTCCACTATTCTTCATTGCTATTTTCGTTTCTGGTACAGTTCTGCTTGTGTATCTTCCAACTGAACATACTGTGCTTCTGTTTAACTGTCTATTTATAGTCATAAGAGAAATAAACATATAAAATAAATGCATCTTGATGCATAGCTGTGCAGGAGTACAGATGTTTTATTAATGAAAATGAATCCAGCTTTTTGTAAGTCATGGCAGCAATATAACATATCATTGTTTGCTCCTCCGCTAGACGGTCCCTGCTGTTTTTACATAGAAATTCCTGTAATACTTAATGGACATCTGGAAGAATTCAGCCAATTAATCGAATTCACGCAGGAGCTAGGCTAATGGCTGTCTGAAAGGCAGATTACATTAAATCAAACTTGCAATATGAATGAAAGTACTTAATCATACATGCAACATTCATTAGACGCGGCACAGCAAGTGTTTTGATTACTTTAATGAAAGATCAGGTAAAGTGCATCAACTGAACAGATTGAAGAGACAGCATGCTTACAAATGTTTGATTATGTTGACTATCAACAGAAACAGTACCAGTAATTTTTAGCAAAACATATTTGGAGGAGGAGGAGGAGGAGGATGGAGCCGATGAACTTGGGAGGGAAAGTGAAATTCGGGCCTTTCCTCTGAGCACTTTAATTAATAAGTGAGGGTAGCAAGACTTTAATCAAATGTCACAAAAGAAGCAAACCAGATGTATTTGGAGAATCCTGTATGGCAACTGCTAGGGATCACTTATGTTTGCAGTACTTAGAGCCTGATGCTGGTTGTGAGTCCCCTGTGTTTTGTCTGACTTTGGAGTAAACAGTGCCAAGTCCTATCTGGAAAAAATATTTTCAGAATAATGAGGTTCATGCTCAATTTTTTGGTCAGCAAAAGGTAATGATTTTGGCTGCTGCTGCTCTTCTCCTCAGGCTCTGCTGGAGATACCCTCCAGCCACCACTGCCCTGGCACTCTGTGGTGGCTGGAGGGTATCTCCCAGCCACCAGGAAGGAGAGCGCAGCTGAAGAGGAGCTTTGCCTGTGGCATCGCCACATTTTCCCTTTTCTGACCTCATCAGCCAGCAGAGCATTTTGTCATTGCCCCCCAACGTTGCCCATAGGTTGACCCACCACAGATGGGCAGAGCCTCCAGATTGACACACCTGGGAGAGTCAGTGCTGCAGCCTTGCCCTTCTGAAGCTTTTGCACGATGGGCCTTTGCCAGGTCTCACTTTGGAGGTGAGCAGGGGTGACTGACCTCAGAAGTTGGAGGACTGACCTCAGAGCTTTCTATAAAGAGCAGCAGGTCTCTGGCTCAGCGCTGCCTTTCCTTTGCCCTTCTTCTCCATATTCCCTGCATGGAGTTGAAGAGCCATCTCCTTTTGGGAGCCATTGTCCTCTTCGTTGCTTTTGTGAGGCACAGGCACCCAGCTCGGATGTGGTTTATTTACTTGTAATGCAGTTTTCCTGCTTGTTTCTTTAGGGTGCTGCCCTCCCCAGTTGTTCGTAGACAACCTTCTCTGTTGATTTGCTCTCCTCCTTCCATTCTCTGCCACTGTTTTTCGTTATCACCACCTCCTGTGCTCCATTTGCCCCTTTGCAACTGTTGCTGGCCATGATGGCTCCTACATGGACACCTGCTTCACAGTGTCCAGGATGTACCTGGACCTTATTCCTCAGTTCCTGCCATTCCTTTGCATAGGCAAGCAGAGCCAAAATCGCCTCCTTCCAACAGGATCTACCTGCAGCTCGGGCAGGAGAGGGGACTGGGAATTTGATGGGACCTGAAGAAAATGGAGGGAGAAGTAGACAGGTACCACAGAGTGGGGATGTGAGAAAGGCCTTTGGCAACACCCCTGGGGAATTGCTTGTTGCCCCTCTGAGTCAGAGGAATTTTATAGAGGAAGATGTCATTGGCACAGGGGCATGACAAAATTCTTGAGGGAGAAGAAGAAGGTAAATATTTTCCTGTGGGCTTC